>JAFEMH010006015.1:0-138971 GCA_022495995.1 Adenophora triphylla var. japonica
TCAAAGCCGAGCCGAAACTCCGATGGCCGTACTTGCACGCATCAGCTTGCGACGTGGGTTCCCCATTGGAAGTTACAGTACTTGTAGGGACCACTCAGAGGGTCCGTTGATTGTTCGAGCTGCCTAGGCCGCTCGCACGTGCCTCTTCTATATTCCATCATTGGTTCTGCGACAAGACGGGCCGGAGCAAAGCCACCGATCGATCTCGAGTTATGCCGTTACCTGAGGTGGGATCTGCGGATGGAAGATCCTTCGACGCTATTGCTGATCACCCGCTGTGGCAATACACGTCCTTTCCCGCCGTGTGGTTCTCTTTCACCGGGAGAGAGGGCATGTTCGTCGACGCAGATCCGAACCGGTACGAAGAGTGTATAGGGGAGACACGTATGGCTATCTTGTGGAGACGGAGTGAGCCGCTGGGTGCCGATCACACTGATGCCTCGACCTCGAGGAGGGCCGAAGCAAGGGCTAACCCCTGAATCGTATCGGGCGATGCCACGGCCGATTATGAGACAAGTGCCGATCGGGAGGCCAATCAAAGACCTGCATGATGGCTCGAAGCGAGGCGGCTCGAGACAGAGCTAGAGAAAGGGTCGCGCTGATGCCACACAAGCCACGGAGGCGTCTGGGAAGAGTCCCCGAGCCAGGTAGAAGGCCTACCGGAATATTTCCCCGCGAAGGTGAAGAACACTCGGGAAAAGTGGAAGGGGAAGAAGGATGAAGGACCTAGTACGGGAAACTAGGTTGACTCTTGCTGCCCGTAGTATCCACCCATTGTCATTGCAGACACATTAATTGATTAATGTTTTATTGTAGTTTTGCTAGCATGTAGCGAGTCAAGAGTTGACCGTGCTTGAACTCATCAAAGAATGTTTTAACCGTTATGAATTTGTAGGTTAAATGAAAAGAGTTTTTCGAAACACAAGCAATTGATGCTTATTGTATTTTTTTTTTTTTTGCTTTTTAGACCGAACCAATGATGGCTGCCTACGTTCCCCTTTTACAGTTGGACTAAGGGGCTCAGGTCACCGTAGTTCGACACTTTAGGTGAATTTGAGAAAAACAAAGACAAAAGAAGTGCGACTCATGCTTTTTACCTCGGATCATTGACGGGAATGTATCCAAATAGGGTATTACTCTTTTAGCACTTTAATTTACCGAGGGGGACGGTGTATGGGGAAGGTGAGTTGACTCTCGTGCTCTTCCTCAAACGAAGTATCTCAAGTGAGCTTGCTTCCGTTCACGGGGGTTAACGAAAGGGTTTCCGTCCAAGTCTCGCTAGCTTCATGGCTCCTCCGAGAAGATTCTTTGTACCACGAATGGTCCTATCCGTAGGCTCCCACTTTCCGAGGGGATTGGTCTCGCGTAGGAGGCTTTTCCTTTAGCACCAAGTCGCCTTCTCTCGATGTCTCGGATCTTGACTTTCTTATCGAATGCTCGTGCCATTCTCGCTCCGGTAGGCTCGAGTGTGTTCCACGGCTTTCAATCTGCGCCGTCGAGTAGAGCAAGTTCGTCGTGACGGCTCGTAGCCATTCGACTTCATTGATCCCATTTTCCAAGAGGACTCTGGAGGGATGGAATTTCCAATTCCACGGGCAACATCGCTTCCATTCCGTAGGTAAGCGCGAACGGAGTCTCCCGCGGCGGTTCTCGACCGACGTTCGTATCCCTGCAGGGCTAAATGTAGCTTTTCGCCGCTCCCGACCTCTCGTGGTCATCTTTCTCGATTATCATGGCGAGAGTTTTGTTGGTCGCCTCTACCGCACCATTGGTTTGTGGTCTGTAAGCGAGAAGACTTGTGACGCGTGACTCGAATTCGGCCGCAGTTGGTCACAATCTCCTTCAAAGTGGGTCCCATTGTCTGAGATGATCTCGCTGGGCACTCCGTATCGGCACATGATGTTCTCTCGGATGAATCTCGGCCACCTTCTTAGAATTCAGTACCTTGCACGATCTCGGCTTCTACCCATTTGGTGAAGTAGTCGATCGCGACTAAAATGAACTCGTGACCATTGCTCCCCCGGAGGAGTGATCTTGCCGATGACGTCGATTCCCCATGCGGCGAAAGGCCATGGCGTAGTCATGCAATAGAGTTCGTGAGGAGGGATGTGATTGAGGTTGGAGAACCGTTGACATTTGTCGCAGCCTTCTGACGAACCGGATGCGCCTGTTTCATTGATATCCAATAGTATCCCATACGGAGAATGATCTCGTGTCAATGCTCGGGGCGTTCATGTATGCGGACCGCGTTAAGATTTGTGAACTTCATTCATTAGCTCGCCGGCTTTTTCTTTGTTTACACACCGAAGGAGTGGCCCTTGGTGGCGCTTCTTGTACAACATACCCCCAGAATGACGAAATGGGATGCCGTGCGTTTTAATGCCATCATGTTTTTGGCTTTGATCCCTTCTTTGTATTTTCCATCTTCATTTGTGAAGGAAGCTTCTCCGCTGGAGGTACCGGTAAATACGGATTGTACCAGTGGTTCGTCGATCGTTTCTTTTCTTTTTCGATCTCACAAAGAATAGGCGGGTGTTTCCCGTCCGCCTATTCCGAGGGGTTTTACCGCTTTCCCATCGGGAATTTCGACAAGAGAGGCGAGGGTTGCTGCAGCCTCGCGAAGCGGTTCCTGTCTCTTGGCAAATAGTGAAAAGAGATGTCCTTGAACCGAGCAATGAGCTCCTCCATGTACGCGTGGTACTTCGAAGGCCGATCTACCGTCTTCCATTTGTTGGACACTTGATTGATGATCAATGCCGAGTCTCCATATACATCCAGCTCGAGATGTTGCGCTCGAGGGCGGCTTCCAAACTCGCCGCACAAGCTTCAGATTCTCGCCGCATTGTTGGTTGCTTCAAAATTCAGCTTGATGGCTATGGGAGTATGCTCGTCCTTGGGATCGACAAGGAGCATTCCAATACCATTCCCCTTCTTGTTGGCTGCCCCATCGAAGAAGAGTTGCCGCGGTTTGCGCCGTCAAGTGAAAAGATTCCGTCGTCCGGAAATTGCGGATCGTGACCCTTAGGTTCACCGCTTCGGGAAGTCGGCCACCGATCTTCCATGACTCTACCCTTTGTTGATTTTCTCGACCATGTACTTGATGTCGAACTCACCAGAAGAATGACCACTTGGCTAGCCGCATTGACAGGGATGGCTTGTCAAAGAGATATCTGGACGGTCCACTTTGGAGACCAGAGCACCGAATGCGACCGCATGTAGTGTTTCAGCTTTCCCGACTACCCATACCAAGGCGGTACAAGTTTTCTCCGATGCCGAGTAGCCGAGTTCACTTCCTTGAAGCTTCCGCTTACGAAGTAGATTGCATGCTCAACCTTGGAATTTTCTTCGCTTCAGTGCAAGATAAGCTCCGATTGACGTGTCTCAGCATCAGCTGATACACAGGAAAGTAGTGGCTTGTCTTCATGTGGCGGGCACATAATTGGGGGATTAACCAAGTAGGTCTTGATCTTTCTCAAAAGTTGTTTGGCACTCTGAGTCCCATTTGATGCTCGGCATTCTTTTTCATCACTTGAACATGGGCTCGCAGAGAGATGTCAACCGGTTGATGAAGCGACCGATGTATCGAAGTCTTCCCATGAAGCTCTTCACTTCGTCGTGGTTTGAGGCGGCTTCATGTCGATGATGGCCTTGATTTTCTTGGGATCGGCTTCGATACCTCTTTCTGCGTAACCATGTACCCCAAGCACCTTGCCGCGCTGACGCCGAAGGTGCACTTTGCCGGGTTTAGCCTCATGGAGTGCTTTCGAGTCCGTTGAAGAACTTTCTCGGATCCGTATCATGTGCCGCATGTCCGATCCTTCGAGCTGGATGATCATGTCGTCGACATATACTTCGATTTCTTTGTGAATCATGTCATGGAAGTTAGGCTATGCAGCTCGCCGGTAAGTAGCCCCCCAGTTTCTTTAGACCGAACGCATGACCGTGTAATGCAAGATGTCCCCACGGAGTGGTGAAGGCAAGCCTGGCTTGATCCTCCTCGACATTTTGATCCGTTGTCAGATCCAGCGAACCCGTCCACGAAGGACTTTACTTCGAAATTTGCCGTGGTGTCGACCAAAGATGTCGATGTTAGGCAGTGGAAATCATCTTTAGGGCTGGCCTTGTTGAGATCCCGGAAATCCACGCAAAGATCTCGACCTTTCCGTTGGCCTTGGTGACCGTCACGATGTTGGAGAGCCAAGTCGGGTACTCAATCACTCCGATGAAACCAACTCGGAGCATTTTCTCAATTTCTTCTTTAACTTGCAAGGACCACTCGCTTGATCTTGCGCAGCCTTCCGCTTGACAGCCGATTCGGGATCCAGTGGAATTTTGTGCTCCACGATTGAGGGATCGAGTCCCGGCATGTCCCGATATGACCAGCGAACACGTCAACATACTCCCTGAGGAGGCTTATCGTGGCTTCTTTCTCGCATCGGCGAAGAAACCGCCCACTTGTGTCTCTTTAGGCTCTTGCACCGACCCCGTGTTCACTTTGGTCATAACCTCTTCGGCAGCTTGGGCCCGGTTGTCCTCTTGGTCAACTACACGCCGAGAACTTCCTTAATGTATTGTTCGTTTAATGTGTCCGCTTCTTTATCAATTGAATTATTAACGTCTTTTAAGTTGTTTGTTAACTTATCGCTGTTAAAGTGGCAATGAGAGGATACTCCGAAAGGTCGACTTTTCATTAAACAAGAACGGGCATACATGATTGGCTACACTATTTATAGTCCTCCTGCGTAAGGCCGTTGGATGACTCAGAGGACTCGGTCTCGACAAGGACTCGACGAGGGTTTCGAGACCGGGTTTAGGGAGATGTGGGTGCGCGGCCCACTTGTCTTCCAATTCCCGCCCGACTTGCCCTTGGTCCGGAAAGTTACCCAATTCTTCGGGCATTGCCGATGCTTGATGAGGGCGCGGATCGAGAGGCTGGCTTCGCCGTCCCAATCATGGCAATCATGCTATTGTCTGAGCCCCGCCGATCAAGTTTGGCAACTCCATGACTTCTTCAAACGTACTCAGTAGAGCCGGTCCACCGAGAGAGCATCCTATGAATTCTGCGGTTCCTTCGCTTTGGACTTACCGTCTCGAATGTGGCCTCTGGTCGATCCGAACAATCTGTTTCCCATGGAGAGTACCTTGAGTTGCTCCTCCCAGTCTGGGATTCCCTTGAGCGTGTACTCGTGCCGGATCCGTGGTGGCGGCTGGTCCAGGTAGAGCCGTGATGTCGAGGAACGCTCCTTATCGGATTAGCTTTGAGTCCTCTCGAAATGCTTTCGAGGTCCCGTGCTAGCCGTTCCATTCTTTTCGTAGTCTCGGTGCGACTATTATCCTGCTTCTTCTCATCTTCATCGGGCTTCCACCGTCGGCCCTCGGTTACGGCTGGGTTCCGCTTGCTGTCGGCCCCCTCGGTTCTGCTGTTGGTTCCCTTGTCGGTCCCCGCTCTGCTTGGTTCCTTGATGAAGTAATGAGCGAGGTCAAAGCCGTAAGGTCGGAGATTGGGTGTCGTCTGAGGTTCCCCTTTTACGGCCGTGCCGCCTTGGTGCGGGCGAGCCTTTTGTCCTTCCTTGATGTCGCCCGGTGTTGGCACGTAGCCAAGCCCCCGGACCGTGGTGTGGTTCCTTGACTTCAATAACTTGGTGTTGGCCTTGCACTTTTGCCGAGCCCCACCCCGGGATGAAGTTCATGAGTTTCATCATCTTCATGGCAGAGGAATCTCATCGTGAGACAAAGGGAAGGTCCACGTTGCATATTTGGATCTTCGAGGTCTCCCGTAGAGTGAATCCAGCTAATGGCATGTCGTCATTATGCTTGATTTCTAACACCGGAATGTCGTTGGTGCCGGGTCCCCTCAAATGGTGACGCCGTCGCCGTAGATCGTGGTTAGCTCGTTGCCTTGCATGAACTTGAGGCACCGATGAAGGGTGGATGCCACGCCATTGATTTGATGCAGCCGGGGACGCCCTGAGATGGCCTGTGAAAGTGATTGGAATGTCCAACACTTGGAATTCGGTGGGGATCATCCGCTCACGAACCGTATGTTAAGAGTAGCAACCCCGAGAACCGTATCGGGAAGTAGAGTCATAGGCCTCGACAAAGTGTGGATCGAAGGCTTAAGATCTCGCGGGCTTGATGTCAAGCAGTCCATCATCTTGGCGGGCAAGACATTCATTCCGTAACCTCCGTCTACCAACACGCGGAAGGCGACGCCGTCCACTGGATGCGGTGATGTAGAGCGGCTCATTGTGATCGCCCCAAATTTTGGAAGGTCCAAATCTCGTGAAGGTGATAATGTTGCCATAGTGGATGTTGCCGTCATCCGAATGACTTCATCTCTGGGTCAAGGGCCCACTGGGACCATGGTACGGGCCGCTTTCCTCTAGCTTCGAGCTTGTGAGGATATGAAGAGGTGAGCAGAGACCAAAGGGAAATGTTCGCCCGAGTCTCGCTTGAGCCGAGTGAGGATCGGGTCCTCTTTCAAGGAATTTGCGTCTTCGGGCCGGCCGGATTGCACTCGCTCCGTCGGCTTTTTCGTGGCCTTAGGTGGTAATGCATGGATTTGACCCGACGGGTTAGGACGCCGACATCGTTTGGTCCCTTCCCGAACAAAGCCGCTTCCGAGTTGAGCCATAGTTAGAGGAGGATTCCTCGTAGCATAGGGCCATATGTCTTCCCTCAACTCATTGATTGTGGATGAATTCCCTGGGAGCTTCGGCGCCTTGACGGATTCGTCCCGTGATACCGGGCTGATGCCTCTCGCAGGGAGGTAGCCTACGCTTGACGCAGCTTGCTCAACGTCGTGCACACAACAAAGGCGTTGCCCGAACCGAACCGTTGCCGCCTGACCCTCCTGGGAGGTTGGAGAGTTCTCGGCTCAAGCGAACGGTCTCCTTGATCTCTTCACGGTATATCGCGTTCCTTTCCTTCTTGCCGAGCATACTCAGTGGCATTCTCGGGAGTTGGGTCCGCGATACTCGTGGTTTGCTAGTTTTCCTCCGCTCTCAGGGGCCCTGCATCAACCTTCTGCAATGGAGCTTGAGTCGAGAGTTAATGCCTCGCGTTTCTTCCCATGTGAGAATAGCCAGTGCTTCTTTGAACCGCGTGCGGCGCGCCTATGTAAACCTCCATCGGGGAGAGTTTTCTCCTTTGTTTTATCTCGAGTGGCGGGTATGTCGAAGGTGAGTACACGGCTTCCCGAACATCTGCCCATGTGACCGGTTGCTGCCCAGTTGACCGTTTTCGTAAACGAATGCCTCGCCTGTGGAATTTCCCCGAGTAGTTGCTCGAGACGAATTTCCATCTTCCTCTTGTTTTTAAATAGACCTTCCTCCCCGAGTTGGCCTTTCAATTTGAGTGCGGAAATGATCCGTTCCCATCCTCCCAGACCCTGGGAGTCCTGGGTTTGTTGACTTCATGCCCGGCTTGGAAGAGAATGGTTTCATACGTCTTCGGGCCGTCGCTTTCACACAGCTTTCAGAAGAACTTAGCTTTCCCCTGAAGGTAAGCGCCCGGGATCTGTTACTATGGTCGTTCCATCTCCTAGGTCATCGGGACCATTGATCGCCCTTGTGTGGCAGAGGGGGTTGGATGAGAACAGACGGTAGTCCGGGAAGTTGCTATGAGCAAAACTCTTGAGATCGAACTGGTCTAGAGTGGCCTCGTAGCTTTCTCGTCTCAAGCCGCTCAGCGACACTTTTTAAGGGCTCGGGTCCCCGCAGTCTTTCGAGCTCGTCTTCGTCCCCAAAAGACTACTTTCTTGAGCGGCTAGTTCCATGAGGGCTTTCCTTGTGAGAGCTAAGGCCTCCGTAGGTGCGCATCATCTGACTAGTGTCCAGAACCGTGATTACATTCAAATCGCCGAATGGCGGGAATACTTGGATCACGTTGATGAAGGAAGTCGAGCTGGGACATTCCATGCGGCCTTCCTTGATCTCGATTACCAAGAAATTTGCCCATATCTGCTTTATTGACCTACGGGGTATTAGATTCCCGCAATGTTGACAGCCTCGTGATCTCGCTCGATCGCCCAAGTCTATCGAGCTAGCCGATCGGCGGCGGATGTACGAATCCGGCCGCACGTGGCCGGGAGTAGAATCGAACCGGAGCATGTTGATGCCGAGGTGGTCATTTCCTATGTCGGAAAGCCGACTCGACTTGCGGGAAGACTTTCACGTATGTTTTCGGGGTGGCCGCCGAAGCGTTCCCGAGGTTGATCTCGACTCGTAGCAGGTGAGGAGCTTGGTCTCCTTCGCCGTTGCCCTGGCCTCGCGGCGCTTGAGGGTATAAGCTTGACCGACGGCACGGGCCGGTTGCCACCGGGCCGATACTGAAGTAATGATGAGCTCGAGCTCGCTTGGCCAAAGCCTCGTTTACCATGAGCAGGCCGTCGAGGGTGACCTTGGCGTTGCGTAATCCGACGATAAGGACCGGATCCTTGGCTTCATCAGATATCGGAATAGATGATGTTGACGAAATCATCGTCGCCACTCGGGTCGAGGGATTCTTCGTCGTGTGAACCGCTTGCTTCCAATTGTCGGATAGCCGCATCGACGTTGAGCTTGACAATTTCCATGGTATTGGAACCTTGGTCGTAGGTGACCCGATTGGAAGGAGTTCCGTCCTCAAACCGAGCATGTGAATGCAGAGGTCTCGCCCGCGGCCCGCGCGTCCTCGACTCCGGAGAGTCCCGATTCGTCATCATCTCGACGGTTCAATCCAAACGTAGGACATATTGCGTCCGGTTGCGTTGCCTGAGCAAACTTAGAAAACATCATGCTCTTCGTTGGAGAAGAGGGGTACAACGGGTCGTTCCTCGTGGGAGGACGTCCCATACAACTTTCATGCATTCAAAACGAGAATGTTGGTGCTTGTTGACCTTTATCACAAAGATCTCTTCACTGGGCGGGGCCGTAGAGTTGGTTTGGAGAATGCCGACGAATCTCCGATTGGAGATCGGGGTTTATGTGCCCGCATCATGGCGATGTTCGCCGTTTCTTCCAATCCGTCTCCAAATGTTGGAAACGACAGCTGAACTTGATGTATCGGACTTCGTGGTCTCGCCCGCTCGAGTACGTTTACATAGTTAGCATCTCCCACTCGAGGATTCTGATGAGATTTGCCCCGATAGTCCCTTGGTTGATTCGAAGGAGGTAACCCCTGCCCGAGTGCGGACACGCTTGGCCACTGTTTCGCCTTCGTTTCCTATGAGGAAACTATCCCCTCGGATGACTTCGAGATCTCCCCGCCGGTTAATGAACTTAACACACTCGATGGAGAGTGGAAGCTATGGCTTTCATGTGGTGTAGCCAAGGGCGTCCCAAAAGAGCCGTGAACTCGGATGGAATGTCCATCACATGGAATTTTGCCGGCACCATTTGGGTTTCGAACCGTAGTTCCAGAGTCACCGTCCCCTGTGATGGGACGAGACGAGCCGTCGTAGGCCTTGATAGTCCGAGTAGACTGGATCGAGATGGCTTTCGTTGATACGGAGGGCTCGCATCATGCCGAGAGGGAGAACATTAACGCCGACCCGTTGTCTACCAATACTCCGGGAGTGTTATGGTGTTGAGCTTGAGAGTGATGTACGTGAGCTTCGTTGTGCCCCCGAGGCATCTCTCGGTAAGTCTTCGTCACGTAACGTGATCATACCGCCATACGTACGGGAGTCGTAGATCTCGTCTCTATCCGTAGAAGGAGAGTCATCCAACCATCCGTTTCCTGTCTTCCTCTTGCGAGGTAAAGCCTTTGCCGGAACCTCGGGATTGTGTTGAGGCCGCTTCGTGGCGGCTGCCGCCCTTGGTTAGCACATTGATCGAGTGCGAGTGCCAAGCCGACTTTGATCTTCCTTTACCATCCGAGCTCTAAGCCGGACAAATTGAATTCTTGGCCGATCCCGCGGATTAGGCTTCGACCGGGCAAAGAGGATTACCAAGATCTCGAGGTATTCCGGTGTCCTGTGGTCTGAATTCGGTTTCAGGGACTTTTCGGCTTTCCCACCCCCGTTTGCTCTAAAGTTGCATGGCCTGGAGGCAAGGAGGACCGGGCCGGGAGTACAAGACGTAGTAGTCGAACCTCCCTAAGGTTCTCCGAGTGTACCTACACCGGTGTCCCCGCCTTCGTATCTTTCTCTCGCCTGCCGTTGAGAGGACTTCTTCTTTTGTTTTCTCGGAGGATTGCTCCTGACCGTTTCTCTGACTCGTACTCTGTGCAAAGTGAGCAGCCGCAAACATCGTAGCCGATGTGGACATTAGAGGAGGATCCAAACAAAGAGGCGGAGAAACCGGTTCTTTGGCAATCTTCTTGGGCACCCACTCAATGGAATTCACGTCGTTATTGTTCGGAAAGGATTTCCGATCGTATTGGGGCCCACGGGGGCGCTCCAACTTGCCTTCTTCTATCAAGTTCTGGATTTCGTATCGTAACCCCAAACAGTTGTTAGTGGTATGGCCGTGATACTGATGGAAGGCGCAGTATTTGCTCTTGTCCTTATTGGCTACGGGATTCTTGGGTTTGTAATTGGCAACGGGTTTAAGGAGACCCTCCTTGATTAACCCTTCCAAAGATCTTGCTCAAGGGCATGTCCAACTTGTCGAAGTGTACGCAGCCGCTTCGAGTAGAATTGTTGCTTTGCGGGACCGGGTTTCGTTACCCGACCGTTGTCCCCGATGGATGTAGTTGACAGACGTATCTTTCCCTTTGCCTGGCCTGCGGGATTGAATGCAACCGCTGAGCGGTAGATTCGTATGGCCGTGCAAGAGCCAACTTTTCCTTGAGATCCTTCTCGAACCGTGAGCCGGCATTGACCATGGCCCGAGATCTCGGGAAGAAATGATGACTCGATGAGAGTTCTGATGGACGGTCTTAAGGTGACTTGAAGATCCGCATCTGCTCATCCTTGGAGAGCGGCTCCATGATCTCGGAGAGTTTCCACTCCACCTCTTGTAGAATTCCCCAACACTTTCATCCGCTTCGCTCGTGTGATTAAGTCCTCACGACTTGTTTCCCACTCTAAGTTGGATCGGTACCGTTCCAGAAGATGTTACTAATCCGATCCCAGTGTGGCGATCCGCAGCTTGACCCTCGAAACCATCGTAACGCCGAACTTTTGAGCGTATCCGGAAGTGGTCGGCCATTTGCCGGAGGGTTGCTCCTTTTGCTCTCATGCCGAGAACGTAGGTATCGACGTGCGTTTGAGGACATTCGGTTCCGTCGAATCGGTCCATCTCCGGCATTCTCGAACTTGGCAGGAGAGGCGTGACCATTCCCGGATCCGTGGATTTGAGCGTTTCCTCGCTTGAGCCGCTCATGGTGGCTTTCGTGTCTTTCATCCGCTCGACCATCCAGGCTAAGGTTGGGTCCAGCGGTGGACCGTGAGGCTCGGCGCCGGTGCTACCACGTGAGCGGTAGTGATTGGAGGTGGAAGGCTTGATATATGTGGATATACGGGAGCCTTTTCTCGAACCGTATCGGGGTTTGTCCCCGGTGTTTAGAGATTCGTGTATAGGCAACGGGACGAACCCGGAGGGTATTGAGGAATATTGGCATCCTGAGATGGTCCAATGCCGGTGCGCCGGTGATATTGAGTGATAGGAGTAGCACTGGCCGGCAAAAATGACAGGTTGCCCACGAGAGGTGGCAACATGGAGCCTAGGTCTGGCCGTTTCCTTGATTCGAAGGCATCCCGTAAGTTGGCGGGGGAGGAACCTCGGTTAAAGGTTTGGTGAACTCGGTTTCGGGAATCGTCATCCTCGACTGTGACAAAAGTACCGTCCGACCGGGGGATAGCCGCTATACCACGCTCATTCGTAAGCCGTACCACGAAATTCGCCGATCTTCTTTCTCGCCTCTTGTGGACCTCACAAGCCCTGATGGCTTCTTCCAAAGTCATATCTCGTTACCGGTGGCGGGGTCCTTCCCCGTCACGATTTCTCGGTGAGCTAGACATGTCGGAAATTCTAGCCGAGGGAACCGAGGGAACCGAAGAACCTATCCGACGCCGCCGTAATCTGGGTGATCCCCGGCAAGGCGCCGACCCGGAAATCTCAACCACTTTCTCGTCGCCGCAGTGGAACGAAAGGAAGGGTTTAGGCTTCGGAAAAGGGTATTTGGCTCAAGGTTTCGGGCTTGTGCAATGTGCGCTACCGATTAATGTTTACTTAAAGCGCGTTTTCTCGTAGTCCTAATCGGTTGGAAAAGAGCGGGTCTTCTTTTTCGCAACTAATCCTAGAGCTCTAATCGCCGATCTCGTCACTACGCTTATAAGCCCCTCGTTTCCATTGTAGATCATCTTTCTCAGACGGACTATCCCGAGCGAGGTCTGATAAGGCAAGCGAGTTCCACCGATAAAGGAAAAAATGAACTTAAGGCTAGCTGATCACGCAAACTTTCACCGTATGTGACGCACGGCCACGCCGAAGTCAACGTCCTTAAGTTAAGGCGGGATCGTGCCAAAATTTGGGCATGACCTCTCCCGACTCGCTTGTGCGAGAGACCTTAGCTTTTTAGCGTTGGCCAAGTTGTGGCCGGCACGATACATACGGCGAGGTTTGGTGACACGGCGTCACATTGAACCTTCGGGTATATTTTTCTGCAGAGCTCCGTCAAAGTCAAGGCCGAAAAGCTCAAGACTTCGGGTCAGGAACGACCTTTGGGCGCAAACGCTCGTGCTTGACTCGGAGCGGGGCCCGGCGTAAAATACATACACTTAGGCTTTATGACACGAGCTAAGCCAAAACCAACCGGGTCTTGGACAAAGTGTGACACAAAGAGTGCATGGCTTACACGGGCTAGGATGGGATGTTTGGGACGACCCCGTGCGCCCGAAAGGTGTCACGGCACCAATCGGAGTGCAACCGATAAGGCCATCCCGGTTAGGGGTTGTAGTGTGCAAGGTACCGAGGCGCAAGTGCACGTGAAGTGCGGTGTTCCGAGGCAAGTGCGCGTAGTGTGCGGTCACTAAAATTCTTTTTCCGAGTAAAACAGAGATTTTTTCGTAATGTGTCTTAAAGAATTCATGATGCACAGTTCAAAAGACAGCATGAAAATCAAACATGAATGGGGATGCACAAACATGGTAAGATTTTGAAAAGTTGACAATGTAATGCCTTTCGAAAAAAAACCGTTCGAGGTTTAAAGGAACTCACACACACGAAAACGAGGAAGGGTAAACAAAAGTTTGACCCACTAAGGCTTTTTAGAAAACAACGGTAGTTTTGAAAAAGTATCTTGTCCCCGAGTCGCCAACCGAAATTACCCGGATTTCGCGCGGCGCGAGCGAAGGCGGTTGTCTTTCGCGGAGGGTTGGTGTCTGAGACCTCGCTTCATGGGAAGGAAAAAATGAGGAGTCGCCACGCGGTTTTTGTATTTTGAGCCCAAACGTTGAGAAACGGCTATTGAAAATGGTATCGTTTTTATTGGTAGCAAAAACTTAGGAAAAAGCTTTGAAAACGGGGATCATTTTTATTGGCAGCAAAAACGAGTAAAAAGCTTTGAGTACCAGAGATTGTTAGGTTCAGAGGTCAAGTTACGTTTCGGTAGAGTATTACGAGATCGCCCGAAACGCCTCGCATGACGAGTCTTTCTACCTTTCTCGAAAACGTGTATGTGTGTGTGTGTGTTTGTTTTGAAATAGGGGCTTGAATGACAAGCTTAATCTTGGTTTGAATGTCAAACGTTGATTAGGTGACTTTATTTGAAAAGACGAGCGTTTGAATGACAAACGTTGGTTTTGAGTTGAAATGAGCGTTTGCGTGGCAAACGTCGATTTTGAGTTTGAAATGAGCGTTTGCGTGGCAAACGTCGATTTTGAACCGTGCGAGTCATTGTTAACGATTTTTACGGGAAAAATGCGTATTAAATGATTTTGAGTGTCAAATGGCGGCTTTTAGTTTGAAGATGAGCGTTTGGAGGCCAAACGTCATGTTGCGCATTTTTGAAAGAGAGTTCGACGGACGAACTCCGGTTTTGAACCGGGCATTACATTGTTAACGATTTTTACGGGAAAAAAGCGTTTTAAATGATATGCGATCAACGAATCGGGTTGCGACTCGGACTTTGAAAAGTAAATACTATCACGATCCAAACGGGTCGGACTTGTAAATGACAGTATTTAAAGCAGTGTCAACGGAATCAAACGATCCGGAATCGTAAATGACGATCAACGAGGCCAATCGGCTCGGAATTGTAAATGACGATCAACGAGGCCAATCGGCTCGGATTTGTAAATGACAGAAATTAAATGACGATCAACGGATCGATCGATCCGGAATTGGTAAATGACAGAAAGTAAACGGAACGGGGTCGGAACGCCGTTTTAACCCGTGATTACTTCTCTTACGGAAAGAGAAGAGGATCGAGGGGCTAAAACGTATCGGACCCCGTTAGACTGAGGCGTCTACATTTTGATAATGTTGTTCGAAACAGTTGTAGCGACTGGCGCGTAAACCGAGACGGAACGAGAGATTTATAGAGAGGGAGTTATACATATGGCTAGGGTCGACTCCTTTGGCTCGGAAGGTGTGTACGGGATACGGAAAGTAGTTCGAAAGGTTGTTTCGAAGTAGTAAGGGGCATATTTGATCGAAATACGAAGATTTCACGCGAATCGAGACAGAACGGAAGCTCAGAAGGGGTGAAAATCAGTTGGGCCGTGGGGTGTGGTGAATTTTGGGGTAAAAAAGTTCCTCCTTTTGGCTTTGACAGCCATTTCTATTTATAGGTGAAAAATGCAGTAGGAGTACGGACGGACTTGGCCTGAATCCAGGGGGTTTTGTGGTATTTTGAGAATTTGAAGGACTTGCTGACAATTTCAGAAAATGTGCACAGGGAGTCCGGCCGGACTTGGCTTGCAAATCAGGGGTATTTTGGTCTTTTGGCCTTGATTTGTGATTGAAGAGTGACTAGAGGGAGGTGGCATGGCTGCCACGTGCCCTGTGACTCACCCTTTGCATGGGAGTTCGTTCCCCGGTCCCGGTTTTGTCCGTTTTTTAAAATAACAGTCCGGAAAATGTCCGAAATGCCCTCGGAAAGTGCCGGAAAGTGCGTTTTTCCGGGAAAGACGTACTTTTACGTGTGATGACACGTGTTAAGTACGGTTCGACGTCGGGATGCACGGGCGGCCCCAGGACGTCTCGTTGGCACGGCAACGGGGAGTTTAACGAGTTCCGGTTAACCTGGAGCGGGCCAGTTAACGGATTTCGGTTAACTTTCTGACGGATTTGGACGATCCGAATTTGGGTACTTACAGCCACTCATGACTTGAGACAAGGAGAGCTATCGGACGTAGACAAACAATTGAAAGTGAGATACTAGATGATCATAAAGACAACAATGATACAGTTCTGCCCGTCCTAGATACAATCCCTCATCTCGTCAAATAGCCAGAACTCGGGGGCCACCCATGACTAGAGACAAGGAGAGCTGGGGGACATAGACGAACCAGTTGAGTTGGCTACCCCTAGCAAAAAATTCAAACCCAAACTATGACAACTAGCAGATAAATGAAGACCTCAGGCAAGCAAGGGCAGGTCTCCATCATTAGTTTTAGTTTGTTTTTATGTAATAGGTTAATCTTTGTTAGTCTTTTACTTGTCTAGCAAGGTAGGATTGCAATTTGATGTAATCAGTTCAATATATGAAATTTACTTCTTCAATATGCAAAGCACCTTCCTCAACCTTCAAAGGGGCAAGCTCCCACCATTTAATCACCCAAGATCCATGATCAAGTGAGTTCCTCCTCGTCATAGATAGGTGAGACCATCTACATCTAAAATCTAGGTACGAGTCATCTTCCTCGGCCTAAGTAGATGAAAAAGAAGAAAGCCTAACATCTTGACAAGGAAACCCCTCGACTCTAACGACTACCGACAAAACCATCTAAAATCTAGGTACGAGTCATCTTTCTCGGCCTAAGTAGATGAAAAATAAGAAAGCCTAACGTCTTGACGAGGAAACCCCTCGACTCTAATGACTACCGGAAAAATCGTCTAAAATCTATGTATGAGTCATCTTCCTTGGCATAAATAGATGAAAAAGAAGAAAAGCCTTACTTCTTGACGAGGAACCACCTCGGCTCTAACGACTACTGCCAGACCCATCCTAGACCTATGTACGAGTCATCTTCCTCGTCATAGAGAGATGAAAAAGAAGCATCCACCAGTCATGCCGAGGAACCTTCCTCGGCCTAAATGACCTAAACTTGCAAAATCGTCAAGTGTCTGAGACCGAGCAAACCTGCTCATCTCAAGACCATAAAAGGCGAAGTACGAGGAGACCTTCCCCGAAGTCCCTTAAACGGTCTTGTACATGTGCGAAAGCCAAAAACAAGAAGTTCATGTATCGAAGCAGTAAAGGAATACGATGAGATTAAAAGGAAAGCAGTTCGTTGATATTCAAAGAAATAAAGTACAAAGGTTCTATGGCATTACATCCCAAACAAGAAAATCCTAAGTATCAGAAGACCTAAAAAGATCCTCCTGATCGGCTGTCGGATCAGGGATGATGACCTGCTGAGTCCGAGCCTCCGTTTGAGCTTCATTACTGGCGGGCTCCTCAGCATTAGCGTCTCCCTCGTACTCGGCACTCAGGTCATCAACCGCAATCCTTTCAATGATAGCGTTAATATTTTGGGGATCGACGGCAGGAGGAACCCAAGCAGGACGGCCAGCCTCCTCGTCACTCTCAGCAATCACGAACAGAGCATAATTCGAGAAGGGGACGAGATAATGAAGGGACCTGGCTGCCTCGTCATAAGAGTTTTGAGTAATAAGCCGAGCAAGCTTCTCCAAATCTATGCCGAATGACGTATCGGCCATAATTCTCCTTGCTAAATGCAAGTAACCATCAGAGAACATTGTAGCCATCTCCACGGCTATAGCATCTTGGAAGGCCCAACTAGCCTCGTACTCTGAGAGGGCCTCCTCAATCAGTAGAGGCAAGCTGGCCTCCATCTCTTTAAACCGGGCTCCAGTCACCTCGACCTCCCCAGACTTGGCCTTGAGCTCAGCTTGGAGCCGCTCAATTTCAGCCTGCCCGACCCTAGAAGCCTCCTCGGCTTCCTTGGCTTTTACGGGTTCCTGCTCGGCTTCCATCTCAACTGGGCCTTAGTCGCTCTCTCAGCATCGAGCTCCTCCCTCAACGACCTCAGCAAGCTTGCCGCCTTGGCCTCCTCGGCATCATTCTTCTCAACCTGACTCTCAAGTTCTTTCAACCTGAGATCCGCAGCCTTGTTCTGAATAGCCTCATAAGCAGTAATAATACAAAGCTACGTCAAATAACGAAAGTTCAGTTACAAAAAGGAGACAATGTTATGAACGACGAAAGAACTTACGAGGAGACATACCTCGGCGGCTAGAAGGCCTTTCCTATTAGCAACATTCTCCTTGTTCGGCTTGGTCACCACCATGTGTTAGAGCAGGTCCTCGTCCATGGATCGATGGACCACTGCTCGGCCTAGCCTGAGCTTGGGGCCAGTACGAGCTAGCACATCCAAGCCCCTCATGGTGGGGTGAAGTGCCAACTTCCGTACTACCTTCTCGGTGTCAGAATAAGTCGTCACCGTCCGTCCAGTAGGCTCTTGGGGAGGAGCATCAGCAGCCTTCTTAGATGGAGGTTCCTCGGCATTGGGACCACTGCTTGGCCGTTTTTGGCCTGAGGACCGTCTGACCAAGGCGGTCTCCTCGGCCACAGACTGGTTGGCATTCCTCACAGCCTCCTCGGCTTCCACAGTTGGTGTTTGGAGGCTATACCCCTCTCCAGTCGGAATTCTCGCTCGCGTCGAGGTCTCCTCGTTAACTCCTCCTGCAGCTTTTAGGGCGGTGCACTCGCTTCCTTTGTAGAAAGGATCACTTGGCGACGAGTGGCATCCTCCTGCCTTTTGGAGATGGCCGAGGAGCGAGAAGCCAGTCTCTTATTCTTCAGAATGACAAGGGGGTCAAGCTTTCTCTGAGACATTTCTTGCTCTTGCTCAGGCGTCAAATCTGCAAATACAGAAGATCAATTAATACAGATATGATGAAAGAAGAAACAAAGATGAAAATTTTACAGAAGTAAAATGGAAGAATTACAGCCGACGATGCCATCCACTGTTAAGCAATTGTCGTCATTAAGTCGGCAAAGTTCACAGTGTGCATGAAAGACCAACCCTGGAGGAATCCTCCAATCTGGGAATATGTTACCTCTGGTGACGGGAACAAAGGGAAATACCTCGTCCATGGGTCCAGGCATAATGCCGGCCTGGACATAATACTGAGGATCACTCTCTAGAGTGGACCAGCATAAAGTTCCTACCTCGACAAATGATTTCAATCTCTCTATCGGCTGGTCACTCCACTCAGCTCTCCATACAACTTCGGGCATGTCGGGCATCTTAGAGGGAAAGGGGAACTCCTAGCCTTGACGGCTCTCTACTCTAATAACATGGGTGTTCCACCCAGCTACCTTGCTCGACATTGGGAAGATAAGTTTTGGCTGATTGGGATCACTTCTAATCACTATCAACCGGGAATCAGACTTATAATTAACGGTAACGAAATGGTGGAAGGCCCATTGGCAAGGTTCGAAACCTAGATTACGACATAACACAACAAAGCCGACGAGGAACCTCATGGCATTGGCCCCAAGCATAGCCGAGACAGCTTGCATATCCTCTAAAAATTCATTTATGAACGGATCTAGGGGAAGACGAAGACCCTGTTGAAATTTTTTAAAGAAGAAATTGACATGGTTTAAACTATAGTAGAAGTCAGTGGCAGCCTCCTCGGTTTCAAAGGGGACCCAATAAGAATAACTTAGACGGTACTCGTCCCTCGGCACCCCATACTTGGTATGAATTTCTTCTATCATAGGCTCCCCGGCCTTAGTTAGTCTTGGTCTAGGAGAATACGCCCTCCCTCGGCTATTCCTCCCTCGGCCTCTACCTCCTCGACCCCCTGACATCTTTCCCTCGTCAAAGGCATCCACAATATTCGATGACGTCGAAGGATCTGATTGACGAGCAACACCACTTCCTCGTCTCACCATATCTACACAAGGAAACAACAAGGGTCAGATATTGGGCACGGCAAATGGAGGATGAGGAAGGAAAAGAAAAACCCTCCTCGTCGTACGATCAGGGCCGAGGAGGGAACCTTACCCAGCAACGGAGGACGCTCCAACGGATTACACTTCAAGTAGAAAAGGTTAATATGGTCAAGGATCTCAGAAAAACCATGGAACAGTAACATATTGGGGGAACCCTCATCTACTCAGTCAATCCTGAACCGGCTTGGATATCGTACGTCCTCTCTAGGGCTTTGGTATTGTCAATATCTCTCATATCTCTCCCAAATTCAACATCAAACAGGGGCCGTCGGTAAACCCTCAAATTACGATTATGGTAACCGTACAAGGAATTGGAATTACCCCTCCATGTCCTTGCCATTTCTAACTACGAGGAGGGAGACAAGTCTCAAACAAAACTCAAGAAAAAGCTTCATACTACCAACAATGGCGGTTTCTCAAAGCACAAACATCCAGAAATCCAAAAAACACAAATCAAAGTGCAGAAAATAGCAAATAAAGAAATAGTTATACCTTAAGTAGAAGATTGATGAAGATGGAATGGACAAATCTTACAATGGTGAGAATCTGGGCACTAGAAGTTCAAGAACACAAAGGGGCGCTTAAACTTTGCTTTTGCTCCTTCAAATTTACAGGGTGATAAAAAAATGAAATTGTAATGAGCTTTTATTTTTATACCCTCAAGTATGGATCAGATCCGGAGTCAAATCGGGTCGCACTGGGTGAAGCGCCGTCCTCTCTCATCACATTAAATGCAGTAGTGGGTTCCCAAGAGACGTTCAGACATCGTGCACCGTGCCCCATCATTGTACTATTTAACCGACGAAAATACGAAACGACTCCTGCCACGTGACGCCTGTTCGTATTCTCGAAGGCCGAGTTAGAGCTCACTTCCTACTCGGTATAGCCGAGCTAGAAAGTCGGGGGCCACTGAACGGTATAAACCTAAGTACAAATATGGGCTAGTCCGGGCAAGGCCCAAGTGGATTGGGCCCTAAACATAATCCTGCCAAGATGATGTACGAAAGGGCTTGGGCTTCCCTACCTTTCTCGGCCTAAGACTTCTCGTCATTACCCTTAGCCGACCTAGGCTACATGGGCGAAATGATGGAGTCGACCCGATGACGAGGGAGACCTCCCTCCAAGACCGAGCTAGGCTCCCTTGATGACGAGGAGGTCTCCTCGGCTATCCAATTACCAGGAATTGGACCTCCCCTATTCCTTCATAGCTCTTCTCCGGCTCATCGTATGCCGATCAAGCTACGTATGACGAGGAAGGGGCATCTCGGCTATCGTGCAGAGTTTGTACCAGTTCTATTCAATTAAGGTCATTCGGCAGTTATAATCTCTCTAGGATTGTAACCAGCTTACATACCAATTCATTTCCAACAAGGATTCCTCAATATTAATCCTCTTAGTATTATTATCTTATCTCTTAGCAATACAATTCAACATGGATTCTACATTGCTAAGCCTATAAATACAAATCATAATTCACATATTTTAGTACGTGATCTCTTTGACCCTAAACTCTGTCAAATTGATTTCTCACTCTAAACAAATACTTACTCTCACGCCGGAGGGCCTTCGTCGGAGAAGCCCCGACTTAGTTTACATGTTTGTTCCTCTGTTTCAGGCTATTCTATCGCCGGTGTACAATCGATCGCTGAATTTGGGTTTATTCGATCTTTTTCGTAGCATCATTTCTTATTTTTGTTGTTAACACGACGACAAAGGTATCTTAAACTATAATTTAGAGTTAACTTAACCATTCAAGTCATATCTATAAATTGTTATTAATAATATATATAATGTTGAATCAATAACAAGTTTATAACTTTTATTGGCATACCTAAATTAACTTACTCAAAGTAAATTTGTGTTAACAGCAGAAAATATAAAAAAATAAATAAAAAGGAGTATTTATGAATAATTTGAACATGTCCTAAACCAAAAAAATTGAACATGTCCTAAACCAGGGCTTAATTTAAGTGGCAACCCCCGAAATTTCTAATTCCATTGTCACTCTTTTATTACTCCTATCCCAAACTTTTTTTTTTTTTTATGTTATTACGAATGTACTTTAAATAATTAGATTAATTTAATTATTATAATAATCATTTAAAAGTTATTAATATTAATATTTATGATGGTCTATCAGTAGCAATTTTTAAGTTTTTATTAAGATAAGTAAATAAATCTAAATTGCTCAAAGTATTTTCGTTATAATAAGAATAAAGTGGAAAGATCATTCGGGACAGAATCGGATTAATATTTTAAGAAATTTTGGGAGTAATCATTTCCTTGCTCTCTCTTTTTTTATTTTATTTTTTAAAGAAAAGGTAGACCTCATAAATCATTATGTTAGGTTAAATGACTCTAGAATTATTATTTTTTATTTAAATATGTTAGATTTTTTAAATTAAAAATAACGTGTGTATAAAGTGGTTTGGTTCATTGAGCACGTCACATACCTCCACTATCTACAGTACTGTACTATAAATTATAAACAGTACTATATATCGAATTTTTCATTTTGCTCTCATACATTTGTCTTTTTTTCCATTTTGCTCTTAAAAAAAACGTGTTCTCGAACACGGGCTTAATTAAAAAAAAAATTGTCCTCAAACACGATCTCAAACACGAGCTTATTCTATTAAATAAATAAATAAGACCTGTTGCATCAAAAATAATAAAATAAATACTCCCTCCGTCCCGGTAGAAGCGTCACCCTTTTAGGGGTGGCGCGCAAATTAAGAAAAAATGTGGGAAGAAAAAATATTGTGAGTGTAATTTGAAAATAGGAGAGAGAATTAGTGGAGGAAATAGTGAATTCAAAAAGTGTTGTGAGTGTAGAGGAGAGAGAATTAGTGGAGGGAATAGTGGATAGGGTAATAGAATATTATAAAATATTTCCTTTTTAGGAAAGGGTGACACTTTAAACGGGATATCCTTTTGGGTAAAAAGTGACGCTTCGGCCGGGACGGAGGGAGTATTTGCAAATTATACGAAACCCCACCAAAAACAAATTTGAAGTTTAAAATATCTAACCAGCTGTGACAATTCCTATTTTTGGTTAGACGCTACACCAAACCAAAAGGTTTGGTACCGAACCAAAGGCCACGACCGTTACTCCGAACCTAATTTCAAACTTTCTCCTCCTAAAAACCGTTTCAATACCTCCCAATAAACCCATTTCTCTCTCTACCCTAAATTTCTCCATCTTTTTCTCTTTCTCTAGAGTAGAAAAAGAAGAATCAAGAGAGAGAAAATGGTATCGAAATCCTCGAGAAGAACCCTTCCCGTCCGCAACAACACCAACCGACGGCGCCACCTCAAGAAATCTCCGATCAAAAATGTCGCCACCGCAGCCACCATGGTTGTAGCCTCTATCAACAAATCAATCTACACCTGCCACCGCCGCCTTATTAAGATCTTCTCCAAACTAGTCCGCATTGCAACCCCAAAAAAGAGCTCCCGCAAAAAGGGCTACAAACTCCTCAAGAAATTCCCCACTGCCGCCGACGACGACAAACACGACATAACCGCTCTCCGCCGCACTTTATTCCCGCTGACGAAAACCCTCCCACCATTGATTTCCCCGGAGAAGAGAACCGTATTCCTCGACCTAGACGAAACCCTCGTCCACTCCAAACCCGATCCGCCTCCAGAAAAGTACGATTTCATCATCCGTCCGGCAATCGACGGCGAGAGAGTCAATTTCTACGTGCTTAAACGCCCCTTCGTGGCCGAATTCCTCGAAATGCTCAGCAAAAACTTTGAAATCGTCATCTTCACAGCCGGACTTGAGGAATACGCGTCGCTGGTATTGGATAAACTCGATTGGAAAGGGTTGATTTCGCATCGGCTTTATCGAGATTCGTGTAAGCAAAAGGATGGGATGTATGTGAAAGATTTATCTGAACTGGGGAGGGATTTGAGTAGGGTCGTGATTGTTGACGATAACCCGAATTCATACGGGTTGCAACCGGAGAATGCGATTCCGATTCTACCATTTGTGGATGATCCGGAAGATGGAGAGCTGAGAAAATTGATGGAGTTCTTTAACGGAGGGTGTAATGGATTTGATGATACTAGAGATGCTGTCAAGCATTACCTTGAAGCTGGGAGAGATGATAAAATTTAAATTCTTGAATTTGGTTTTTTTTTTTTTTTTTAAATTAGTGTAATTTGTTGAAGGATTTAAATTAATTGAACAATTTCTGTTCAATTTGAAGTTTGATGGAGATGTATTGCCATCCAACAGTTTGATGGGTTCTTGTTCAATTCTGTAATATAGAAACCTTTTTCTTTAAGGAAATTGCTTTGAAGTGTTATTAGTATACACTACTCCTTCCATCAGGCAAGTACAGTCCAACCACACACGCAGTCTAATAAACAGTGAAATTGTGAGCGAAATCTACGAACCTAACATAATGTTCAAAATATTCACAAATAACTGTGAACTGTCAAAATTGAAATATAGAAACGAGATTGAATGCACGTCAAACCGTACAGTTTGATTATAAGACCCCGAAATCCTTTCCATCATAGTCCTATAACAAGTGTCTTTCGCATTTTTTGTCCAAAATTGTGTGTGTGTGTGTGTGTGAGAGAGAGAGAGAGAACACTAAGCTCATCGAGTAAAACCCTAAAGCAAGTAAGTCGTTCTCAATTACAGAGACAAAACAAAATGGCCATTGCAAAATCTAACCTTTTATTAACCTACAGAGTTGATTCGTAAATTCAGGAGAGATAACATCAAACAGATTTTGAACAAAATTGTAAAGACTTGTTTCAAGTGTTGTACTGTACAACATCCAAATACATTGGAGGATTGTATAACACTATGAACCATTTCCGTACAATTCTGTACCAAAATATACCCCCTCCGTCCTATTTCAAGCTTCATGATGGTGAAGGTGGCACGCAAATTAAGAAAAAAAGGTAAGTGGAGAAAATGTTGTGAGTGTAAAAGTAAAATAGGAGAGAGAATGAGTGGAGGGAATGATGCAGCTCCACAGACAATTCAAACAGGCCGAAAAAGCTACAGAGGGTGAGGCTGCGATCCAGGCGGGCGCCCCATGATTTCCCAGGCGTGCGCCTCACTTGGCAGAAAATAAAGCCAACTTGCTGAACGCGAGGCGGGCGCCCCATCTCCTTCCATGCGGCCGCCTCAATGACGGGAAAAGTCACTGATGTTTGCTGAAGGTTGATCGCTGTTGTTTCCTTATTCCAATTTGGTAGTTTCCTTATGTCAATTGCTGGTATTTTGGGACTGATATTTGGGAATAATTTTGTCTTTATTTTGCTATTTTATTTTAGGGTTTTATTTATTTAGTAGTTCTAGAATATTCTTAGAGTAGTATTTAAACATGATTAAGGTTTTTGTATTAAAGAAGTTTTTGATTATGAATTAAATAAAAGAAATGAGAGGATGCGGCTTTATTCTTTGTGAATCTTGATTCTTTCTTGTTCGGTTCATCTCATAACCTCTGTTTCCTACATCATTTGGTATCAGTTGTCTGGACGATTTGATGGCCGAACGAGTGCGTGTAGTTCGTGGAGGAAAAGGTGTTCGTGGTAGGGGCGTGCAGCGGATCCTCCGGAAGACGATCATCACCGCGAGCGTGATATACGTGATATCGAGATCGACGATCTGAGAAAACAGGTTCAGGCACTTCTACCATTTGTGGATGATCTGGAAGATGGAGAGCTGAGAAAATTGATGGAGTTCTTTAACAGAGGGTGTAATGGATTTGATGACACGAGAGATGCTGTCAAGCATTACCTTGAAGCTGGGAGAGATGATAAAATTTAAATTCTTGAATTTGTTTTTTTTTTTTTTTTTAAATTAGTGTAATTTTTTGAAGGATTTAAGTTAATTGAACAAATTCTGTTCAATTTGAAGTGAAGATGGAGATGTATTGCCATCCAACAGTTTGATGGGTTCTTGTTCAATTCTGTAATATACTCCCTCCGTCCCATTACAAGCCACACACTTTCCTTTTTGGGCGTCCTACTACAAACCACACACTTCCTAAAAAGGAAAGTTTTTATCACTATTTCCTCCACTCATTCTCTCTCCTACATTATTTTAATACTCACAACACCATTATAATTCCTCCACTCATTCTCTCTCCTATTTTACTTTTACACTCACAACATTTATATCATTATTTTTTTTCTTAATCTACGCATAAATAGTAAGTGTGTTGCTACTAATAATGGGACGGAGGGAGTAAACCTTTTTCTTAAACCACACACAGTCTAATAAATGGTTAAGTTGTGAGCGAAATGTAAGAACCGAACATAATGTTCAAAATATTCACAAATAAACCTAATGGGCCTTGGCCCAGTGATATAATGGTGGCCTTAATACACAGTTAAATTGTGAGCGAAATGTACGAACCGAACATAATGTTCAAAATATTCACAAATAAACCTAATGGGCCTTGGTCCAGTGGTATAATGGTGGCCTTTCGAAAGGGAGGTCATCGGTTCGATTCCCCCCAAGGTAGGAATTAAAGTCACCAACATACCACTGGGCCAAGGCCACTTTGGCGAAATCCTTTCCATCATAGTCCTATAACAAGTGTCTTTTGCATTTTTTGTCCAAAATTGTGTGTGTGTGTGTGTGTGAGAGAGAGAGAGAGAGAGAGAGAGAGAGAGAGAGAGAACACTAAGCTCATCGAGTCAAAATCCTAAAGCAAGTCAGTCGTTCTCATTTACAGAGACAAAACAAAATGGCCATTGCAAAATCTAACCTTTTATTAACCTACACTTACAGAGTTGAGTCATAAATTCAGGAGAGATTAGTACATCAAACAGATTTTGAACAAAATTGTAAACACTTGTTTCAAGTGCTGTACTGTACAACACCCAAATACATTGGAGGATTGTACAACACTATGAACCATTTCCGTACAATTATGTACCAATCAGTTTTCCAAATTCAAAATGGAATACCATCTTGGCATGTAAATTATGAGCAAGAAATTACTTCTGCCACGAATCTGCAATTACGACTTACTAAATGCGCCCCTCTGAAAATGTATACATCTTTGTAAACCTATCACTCGGGCAAATTCCAAATTCAAGCATTTTCTCCAGTCACCCATTATACGAAGAAATTTCTGAAATCATAAAACCATTACAGTAATAGTTCCATATTCAAGACTTTGCTGAAATTCCAATGGTACTACAGAGAGAAAACCTGTTTTATATGAAGTATAAGATAACAGAGTCTATATTCCAAAGTACTGAAATTAGAATGAAATTCCAATGGTACTACAGAGAGAAATGCGGATCAAAAAGGAAAGCGCAACATTTATTTTTGGGACGGAGTAGCTGGAAAGAAATGGCAAGGATGGTGAATATCCATGGGTTAGGGTAATCAAACTAAAGAGATCAGAAAAACGTCACTATGACTTCAAACTGATGAAATAAGCTTGGCACTGTTTCCAGCAGATTTCCTCCTGTCCATTTTCTTAACCAGCCTATATCCACAGAAATCTTCCTGAAAACTTGAGGCGAGCATTTAAATCTTAGGTTCTAAACTGAACAAAAATTCCTAACCTAAAATATATAACTGCTGGAACTTCATAATAATTAAACTGGACAAAAATTCCTAACCTAAAACATACAACTGCTGGAACTTCATAATCACAGATTTCCTCATGTGCATTTTCTAATATAAAAAGAAGATCCATAGTATGGTATGTTGGGGAATTGGTGGTATTCGAGCAGTACTTGTCATATACCAAGTGTAAAAGGAAGAGATAACAGACATGCAACATCCATATGAAAAGTAATAAAATACAAGAAACACAAGATTTGTTCACCCGGTTCATCCCACAATTGGGCTACATCTGAAAAGCAAGGATATTCAATAATATCATAATTTGTTGTGTTACAATCAAAACGCATGATCTCTCTCCGGAATCATCACTCTCTCTATGTAAACACACACCACTTATACAACCCCTAAACATAACTTAGGCCATTCATGAAATGCCCCTAATGGCACCCCAAAGACCTACCAAAAGCCTTTGACTCTCTTTGTATATCTCACAAATTCTCTCTAGCTAATTTTTCTAGCACATAATAATTTTTGGTTGCCACTTGGTTTGTATAGGCACCTTGTAACAACTTATACCTTGGAGAAGAAGGAATCCCGAAATTAGCACAAATCGGCCCAGCCCAGCAATCCTTGCCGTACGGCATGCCTTGCAGCCTGCTTGGGACAGAGCGGTCCATTTCATGGGCTGCCCATGATTCTAACCATAGCCATGATTTCCTCTTTTCTACAGACTTCTTGAGCTTTTTCCTTATTCCTCTTGGTTTTCAATTGCCTCCAAATCCTAACAATCTCCCGCCTGGAGACAACCAACTCCCGTGACTGCCTCCGTCAAACTCCTACCTAAGAATAACATTCAATCATTGTTATCGATTCCTTTTGCAGCAAGCCACCAAAATGAGTTGAAGTAAACGAGTCTTAAAACTGTTGCCCAGATTTCTTGTCTTGAGTCTTCACCCCCATAATCCTCCTTGCAACCATCTCGCTTCGTCTTCTAATATCCACCTATGAACAATGTGAAAATAACATGCTTACATGATTTTAGTCCTTCTATGTCTCCTAAGCAACCGATCACATCTCTAGTTCCCGTGGATCTGTTTGTCGATGAATTCATATCCACAAGGTCGCGACTTGAACCCAACACCCTACAACGAACATACCAGTTTTTGAGACAGATTTCACTTCTCAATGTGTCCTTCTTGGCTTCACCAGCTTCGCACCTAGGACTCCTCTCCAGGAACCAAATGCGGAAGTGGTGTATGTGGTGTACAACAACCTACCCCTAAGCTACCAAGTTAGCTTATTAGGTAATCCTCCATATCCCGCAGTTAGCAGACGACCTCCAACCTTCGTTATCCCACTACTCATGAAGATCAAGTTTATATTATGCCTCTAAATGTCCTCCACATCATCCAATTGCATGAACCATGTACCTCTGCTACACGTACTCCGAACCCCTGCTGCACAAATTCTGTACAATATCTGCCCCGCACGAAATCTACACCGTATCGAAATCTGTACCGACGTACCGAAATCTGTATCGACGTACCGAAATCTGCACTGAATTCTGTCTTGCACAAAATATGTACTACACATACTCTCCACACTGCTCCATGTACTCCAAACACAAATTGCACGCGGTCCACACCCATCAAGACCTGAAAACTTTTTTTGTTCTTTTTTTATAACTTTCATATCTCCGGATCCGTTGCCTAAATTTGATCCCTTCAAATTTCCATGATCCATCTCAACCCATTTTCGATGCTCCCACCAAATCCTTAATAACACCAGATTAACCTGGATCTCCGTAGCGCTGACCCGTTTGGATCTCTGCAAGCCGGATCTTGAATATGTGCCCTAATACTGATTGAATTCCTACAACCTTGATCTGAATCCCAACAGTCCCAATTTCATCAGAATTTACGAAACCTTGATTTTATTTGGTCTAAGTAATATAAACCCTAAATCTCTGCAACCACCAGTTTTGATCCATGTTCCTGCAGCCCACATTCAATCAATTTCGAGCGGCTTTGATCTTCAATCGAAACTCTGATACCAGTTGTTGGGAAATTGGTGGTCTTCAGTACTTGTCACGTACCAAGTGTATAAGAAAAAGATAATATCCATGCAACATACATATGAAAAGTAATAAAAGACAAGAAACACAAAATTTGTTCACCCAGTTCATCCCACAATAATTACTCTTTAGCTACCAACCCAAAATTAATCAACTCAAAAGAAGAAAAAAAACACAATGACATAAAACAACATGATTTCATAAAACCTTGAAGCAATTGGACAAAGGCCTAGGCGGATTCAAATAAAAGTATAATCACAATACCTACCAAAAATAAAGAAGATTACAAGGAACTGAGATTACTTTCTAACTACAAACAGAACCATGAAACATTACATCTATCAACCTAAAATCAAATAACCCATAAACAGAATGAGAGAAATTAACATAATTTCATAAACCCTCAAAGCAATTGGGAAAATCCCGTGTCAGATTCCAACAAAAGTAAGATCAAACAAGTTATATAATCCAAAAATTACAAGAAATTGACAGAGATGGTTTTGAAAGGGGGTAAAAGAGGGCTCGATTATTGACAGGAGAAAACCTGAGATGGAAGTCGAAGGGATTCAGATTTGGAAAAACACATGTCATCAAGATCCTCGCTCTGGCACCATCGACAACCTGAGTTTCTCCAACACTGAGATTTGGAAGCCATTTCACTGCATTCTGGGATCGTTTGATCGGTCTTCTGTTGTCCGTATGATGAACCGTATAGGGTTCCGAAAACGAGGATCAATATTGGGAGAATTGGAGAGATCTTCAAGGCTGTTGTCATGCTCCTAGCAGCTGTAGTTGCCATTTTTGAGTAGAGAAAAGGATGAAAAAGATGGAGCTCTGCTGGTGCCGCCTTTTTGCCTTTGGTTATCGGAACTAAACTCACGGATCCCGGTCCGTACAGGATCCGGGGCCACAGCCTCGCAACTGATTAGGCTCACGATCTCGTCCCTTTATTTTTTATACTGGCAATCAGTAATTTTGTGCGACGCACTGTAAAATTGCAAAATTATGAATTTTTTTATTAAATAATTTCATTTTAAAAGTCTAAATCCTAAAATAACTCACACATTTGAAATTATTTACCAAAATGACAAACTTTTTGAATATTTTTTTCGATTAAAATCTCTACACGGTGCAGCGAATTTAAGTTTGCTCAATTTTATTTAAATTTAAGCTATATAAAAAATAATTGAACTCGCTACATAGTGTAGCGAGTTCAAATTACCAAAATTACGAAAGCAGGCCACAACCGATCCAAATCAGACCACAATCGATCCGAACCAAACCAAATTTTAACAGTCAGAATCGGTCAAGGCAAGGCAAGACAAGGATCGGTCAAGGTCAAGGCAAGGATCGGTCAGTCAAGGAAGGCAAGGCAAGGATCGGTGGTCAAGGTCAAGGCAAGACAACGATCAAATTTCAAAGGAAGAAATAAAAATAATTTGTGTGTGTGAGTGTGTGTAAAAAGGCCAGACATTTATTCTTATTAGGCAATTTGGATTGGGGGATTGTTGTGAGATGGTCCAAAGTACAAACTCCGTCTTTATTTAAATTACAAAATAATAATTATTAATAAAGAAAATTAAATAGAAATATTATTTTTTTCATTTCAAATAAATACTTTAAAAAATATACTTCTATAAAAAATTATATTATTCATTTCAAAAGTAAATATTACTTTCGACCCAAAATGAATAACCAAAAAATAATACTAATTTTTTATCTAAAAAAAATGAGCATTACTTCCTTCGTCCCAATAAATATTTTAAAAATTAATATTGAATTTTTTCTCATATAATTCAATTTTAAAAATATAAATCTCAAAATAACTTACATTTGAAACTATTTTCTAAAATGACCAAATTTATGTTTCCGTTGAAACTGGCTACGATTAACCCTAATTAAACTAAACTCGCTACATGGTGTAACCGGTTTCAACGGAAACATAAATTTGGTCAACCGACTATAATTGTCGGTTAAACAAAAAAATTGTGAATCGGCTAAACAAAAAAAATTCTCAATCGGTCAACACAAAAAGGTATAAATTTCTCAAAAACAAAAACTCCAATCGGTCAACACAAATCCGTCAACGGACTATAATTGCCCAATCGGTATTGCAATTCCAAACCGGCTAAACAAAAAAAAAAATTGATTAATACTTTATTTATTATGCTTCAAAGATTTTTTTTTTTTAAATAAATACTCCCTCCGTCCCGATAAATGCTTCACCATTTTGGTTCGGCACGCAAATTAAGGAAATTGATAAGTGGAGAAAATGTTTTGAGTGTAATGTAAAATAGGAGAGAGAATGAGTGGAGGAAATAGTAAATTTGAAAAATGTTGTGAGTGTAATAATAAAATAGGAGAGAGAATGAGTGGGTGAAATAGTAAAGATTCTTTGCCATTTTAGGAAAGGTGAAGCTTCTAACGGGACACCCTTTTAGAAAATTGGTGAAGCTTTTATTGGGACGGAGGGAGTAATTTGTTTGATGTGTCGAACTAAAATAAACCCAATAACCATATTACCCCTTTCAACTCATCATCCTATACCACACCACTTTTATTTTATTTTATATTCTTTATTTTTATAATTAATAAATTATCATTATGATTTATAATTAAAAAAAATGCTGCACACTTAATTAATTTTCATTAAAAAGATATTGAAAAGTTAAAAAGGAAAATTAACAAAGAATAATTAAGAAATTTATATTTAAAAAAAAAAAGATTTTTTTCTGTGTCCAAATGAAATGAAAATAGTCTCTATTTATAGAGAAAAAAAATTGGTGTAACCGGTTTCAACGAAAACATAAATTTGGTCAACCGGCTATAATTGCCGGTTAAACAAAAAAAATTGTGAATCGACTAAAAAAAATTATCAATCGGTCAACACAAAAAGGTATAAATTGCTCAAAACCAAAAACTCCAATAGGTCAACACAAATCGGTCAACCGGCTATAATGACCATGAACTTAACCGATTGATTTGGAATAGGATATGCCTAATTATGACAGGTCACAATCATGCACCTACTAAAATTTTGGAATATGATATGCCTAAGTTGGAAATGGTGACATTTCTCTCTTTTCAGGTTAAAATGGTAACCTGCGCCGTTTTCGCCTCACGGCTTACCGATACACTTCACGTGTTCTTCTAACATTCTTTTTCTTGACCGATTATTTTTAGGCTTTACAGATTTATTCTCCTTTGGTTTCAATCGGTTTCTTCTTTTTTGACTATACCGAGTGAAATCGCTAAATGGTGTAGCGATTTAGGTTATAAAATCATCAATTAAACGCCAATGAGATTAACCCTAATTAAACTAAACTCGCTACATGGTGTAGCGAGTTTCAACTCACTAAATCGTGTAACGAGATATAAAAAGTCGGTCATTTTGAAAAATAGTTTCAAATGTGAGTTATTTTGGGATTTATATTTTTAAAATTGAATTATTTGAGAAAAAAATTTATTTCTTGGTTATTCATTTTGAGTTGAAAGTAATATTTATTTTTGAAATTAAGATTATAATTTTTTATAGAAGTATAATTTTTAAAGTATTTATTTGAGATGGAAAAAATAATATTTATGTTTAGTTTTCTTTATTAATAATTATTATTTTGTAATTTAAAGTTAGACGGAGTTTGTACCTTTGGTTTAGTTTGAATCGGTTGTGACCTGATTTGAATCGGTTGTGGTCGGTCAAAAATGGCATGAACTTAACTGATCCTATTTTGGTTTACCGATTGTGCCAATGACTGATTGGAGTGTTGCTTAAAGGAAAAGTAAAAGTCTTGGACATTTGAATCAAAATCAAGGAGATCAGAATGAACACCATCGATTTTCACGGACCAGGCCTCGTCTTGTCACTTTTGTGGTGCAGGGCGGTATTCGTGGCTTCTCTTTGGGCGTTGCCTAAATGTGCTTTCCATGGGCTTGCTATCGGTTGATTGTGTGTTGATCGATTGGCAATTGATCGATTGGAGTGTGTTTAAAAAAAACATGTTTACCGATTGGAGTTTGTGGGTAGTCACATCCATCGGTTGAGCTGTGACATAGTCATTACCAATACCCCTTAATTTACCCATATAGAGGGAAAAAATTATGAATTTTGGTGTAAAAAAATTAATTAATTTATTATAAAATAATCTCTATTTATGTTTTTTGATATTTATCTTTTTTTATATACCTTTTTGTAAAAAATATCAGTAATAAAAAAAGTCTAAAATATTATTTTCTAGTCAATAAAAAATTAATAAAAAAATAAAATAAAAGATAGTGATCGACTATCCTTTATCCTTTATTTAATTTTTATTTTAAAGTTATATTTTAACAAAAAAAAATATTTTTTTATGGAAAGTTAGGGGATGAACCGATGAATGGATAATTGACCGGTTGATTGTGTGTTGACCGATTGGCAAATAATGAATAATGTTTTGGACATTTAGGTCAAAGTAATCAGATAAAAAAAATCTAAAATTCAACCAGCCAATAGTAGGACGCCACGTGTCCCAATTAAAAAAAAATCTGCATGCATACAGTAGTTAAGTATCTACTATATACAAGTGTATAACCACACGTATACACTTGTATACAGTAGCTAAGTATCTACTGTATATGTACGTCTATTGTATATGTATATAGTAGCTAAATATCTACTGTATACAAGTGTATACAAGTGGTTCTCGCGGTTCTCATTTTAAACGGTTCTCATTGGAGTGTGACCCTATATATATATATATATATATATATATATATATATATATATATATATATGTATGTATATATATGTATATATGTATGTATATATATGTATATATGTATGTATATATATGTATATATGTATGTATATATATGTATATATGTATGTATATATATATGTATATACATATGTATATATATGTATATACATATGTATATATATGTATATACATATGTATATACATATACATATACATATATGTATGTATATATATGTATATATGTATGTATATATATATGTATATACATATATATATATATATATATATATATATATATATATATATATATATATATATATAACAAAGGGGGGTATGGCGGATTTTTCGGGTTTCCGTTAAACCACTACTAGTTTAAACATATCTCGTAGTTTTAACAAATAATTTACATTTGATGAACATTAAGTATAAACAAATATTAATTTTAACTATTAATTTATATTTAACGGACAAAAAGTTAAAACATAAAGCAAACACAAAAAGAACACACATAATATTTAAAATAATTTTGTAACTAGACGAAGGAGGAATATGATGAATACTTACAAATGAGGAGGTATAGTGATATTTCTTCAGAGTTTGTACAGCGGAGTAGAAATGAAGCACTCTCTTTTTTTTTTTTTTTTTTTTTTTTATATATGTAAGGGCTCTAATATGAAGTGCAGAAGGTATAAAAGGAATTTAAGTAATAGGACTAAGGGGTCGGAAAGGTGTTTAAGCTGCCATGGATTGGATGAAAGCAAAGGATTCTTATTTCTCAATTTTTTCTCTCGTACTTACAACTGAAGAGGAGGAGCCTTTTTATAGCCCTTACACAAGCAACTTAAAGAACCAGTATTATCACCGGTTACCTAATATTTGATAAAAAACAAAAAACTTTTCTAAAAGCCACCGGTTGCCTAACTTTTGACAAAAACTTTTCTAGAAAGCCACCTAATTTTTGACTAAACAATTTTTCTGAAAGAAAACGTCAATTAATAAAGTAGATTCTACTATTTACAAACTATTTACAACTCAAATACTGTCAAATTTTTGGCTTTTCTTTAAAAAGATGATTCCCTCTGTCTCGTTGATAAAGTAGCCGCCGTCGTCGTGCGCGCATACGTCTTACGTCTAAAAGTCTCGCGAGTACCGTCAAATGAATATCTCGTCATCCGTGCATCTTGCATATCATCATCATGATGAGGCCATGATGTCTCTTCGTCTTTGTCTTGCTCTGTGTCTTCTTCTTTGTCTCGATGTGCCGTAATTCTAATTTTTCCGCTTCCCCCAATGAAGGGAAGTAACATGTCCCAATTTGTCTTTGCCCGGACACATTGTATAGTGTCCTTCCGCCATTAACTTGTAGTGAAACCATGGGAAATACCTCGGAAGTTCTGGGTTGTCACGGTGATCTGTGATGAACTTGTTGTAAAAAGCTGTCTGGTCTTCATTTCTTTCATGTATCCAGAAAAGACTCGAGAAGTCAATGTTGTCTTCGATCTTGACTGCCATTTCTAACAATTCTTGATCATTAGGTCTGTTGCTGATGAAGATCCTTTTTCTGGCTGGTCTGTATGTGTATGCATCCATTTCTGGAAAGGAAGCAAAAATTTTGCATCCTACCTCATGTGGATAAGACTGTAAAGCAATATTTCCGCCACCATTGTGAATTTTTCCCCAAAGCTGTTTAAAATTTTTTCTGTAGTGGGGGTTAGCCGAAACTTGATATAATCAATCATACCATAATGGTAAAACTGAGATATCAAATCTGGGGGCATATCTGTTTTAAATAGATCAATCTGTAAAAGAAGAACACCTGTATCTTCTCCCCTATTATTGATCCTTTCTGTAACCTTTATTCCCCTGTAGTTTATTTCTTTAAACACCATTTGAACAATTTTCTGTTGTAATTCATACAAGATTTTGGGAAATCCTGCACAAATTCTGTCAGATATAATTTTATCTAATTCTTCAAATCTGTCTAAAGCTGGTTGAAGAGTCTGTCTCCATGGGAGATCCAATACTCTAGCTTTAAAACTGTCAAAACTTCTATTTCTTTCTTTTTCAGTTTTTCCTGTCTCATGTAACTTTTTAATGTTTTCTTCTAGAACTGTTACTTGCTGTTTTAGCATGTTGTTTTCAATCTGTAACTGTTGGGTAATTTGTGGAGCCTTTCCTTTATTCATCACCTGTTTTTGAAGATTTGCAATCAAATCTTCCTGTGCTTTTATAATATGTTCTGGATTTTCTTGGATCACAGTAGAAAAAGATTTAACTTCTTCTGGTTCAATAAAGAACTGTTGTGTTCCAAAATGATCCCGAGCACTGTGGATGGCTTCATTGAAACTGTAGAAACCCTTATAAATTGGGTTCAAGCACTGTATGTATTTTGCCACTGTTTCCCATTTATTAAAAATTCCCACTTTTGTACCTCTGTAGATCACATAATGTGTGAATTTTTTCTGTATTGACTGTTCGGGAGTTTTTTGTGACTGTTCTACGAAATAATGTCCTAGAGCGTTTAGGACCTGTACTTTGAATTTTGCCGCATTGGGCACTGTTTGGATATGCCAGAAACTTTGAAAAACTGGGCCCTGAACTTTTTACTTTCTTCTGTGCAAATTTGTAAAGTATTTGGGCCGAAAGTAATTGTTTTTATTCGGTCTTGGGCTTTTGGTATAAAATTTTTATCAGCCCGAAACTTTGAAAAACTGGGCCCTGCTTTCTGTGAAAACCTTCTGTTCAGATCCATGACTGTTGGATCGTAATTTATTGGAATTGTCAAGCTGTAGCAACTCTGTTCCTCTTTCACACTTTCTGTTTTCATGCTGCTTTCTGTATCTGAATCTGTCTTTTTCTGTTGAGGATATAGAACTTTCTTTTTGCTTCTATCCATTGGTTGTTCGAAATAACCTGTTAAGATTTCTAGACAAAATGTCAGCAATCATATTATTGTTCCCTTTTATATGTTCAAAATTAATAAGATAACCACTACCCTGTATTATATTTTGTAAGTTTATCCACCTTGTTCTGTTTATCTTTCTACTTTGATTATTTTTTATAAATTTAACTATTGCTTCGCAATCTGTTCTTACTGTAAACTCTTTGTTTAGAAAGATCTTAAATTTTTCTAATGCATTAATTAATGCCTGTATTTCATAATCTAGGCTAGTCCAATTCTGTCCTGTTTTATTGAAATTCCCACTAGCATAAGAGCATATTTTTTCAGTGTCTTTAGGAGTATATTTATTAGGTTTACTAAGAAGGACTGCTCCCCATCCTTCTTTACATTCATCTGTTTCTATAATTATGTAATCTGTTACTAAGGGTAATTCTAATGGTTTTATCTTTTTTACCCTGTCCTTTATTTCCTTTACTAATTTTATGTCTTCTTTATTAAAATTTCTTTGACCATTTTTTGTAGTTTTACTGTAAAGTGGTCCTACTAATTTAGATAAGTTTGGGATAAATTTTCTTGCATAGTTAACTAAACCTAAAAAAGGCTTGTATCCGTTTTAAATTTTCAAATTTTTCTGAGAAATCAATAATTTTTGTTGAGATGTGAGGTTGTAACTCTATTTTCCCATTTCCTATCTCTAATCCTAAAAAGGATATTTTTCTTTTAAATAATTCCATTTTTCTTTTTGATACTACTATACCATGTATTTTTATTTCATTAAAAACTTGTTTCAAATGTTCTTCATGTTCCTGTAAAGTTTCACTTGCTACTAAGATGTCATCTATATAAACCATGCAAAAATCATATTTTAGGAATATACTGTCCATAAATCTTTGAAATATTGAGGGTGCATTTTTAAGTCCAAAACTTAAAACATTCCATTCAAATTGTCCCTCTGAACATGTAAATGCTGTCCATGGTTTAAATTTTTCTTCTAATTTTAATTGATTATATCCGGATTTTAAATCAAATTTAGAGAATATCTTTTTCTTTTGTATTAAGTTTACTAAAGAATCTTTATTTGGTATGTTATATCCATCATCTTCTGTATTATCATTTAGTCTTTTATAATTATATACTATTCTAGCTTTTCCTCTTTTTATTTCACTATGGTTTCTAACTAGAAAAGCTGCTGATCTATGTGGGCTTTCTGATTTCCTGATTAATTTCTGTTTTATCATTTCTGGGATTTGTATTTTAAATTCCTCTTTATCTAACGGACTGTATTCTATGTTAGCTGTTCTGATTGTGATATCAGGATTTTTTATTTTAAATTTACACGTGTATGTAACCTTTGAGTTTGTAATATCTTCTCCTATTAGTCCTATTTTTTCTAAATGTAGAATTATAGGATGATTTATACTTTTTGTTATATCTGTCCCTTTTTCTAACTCTTGTGTTAGCATATTTGTGAGAAGATTTAAGGTTTCATTTTCTATATGACATTTTTTATTTTGATTTGATTTTAGAAATTCTAAGCTACCTAGTCCACCACGCTTCTGTGCGAACTCTGATGTTTGATTATATCGTAGGGTAGGTATGCTATAAATATGTTTACTAAGTGTAATGTAATTTTTTGTAATTGTTATAGCCCCTTGTAAACCTAGAATGAAATTTAGGCCTAATATAAAGTCTTTTGATTTTACATATTCTGGACTAATATTAACCTGTGGTATGTCATATTTAAAGCTATAATTTCCTGAAAAGTCTAGAAACTGTATTCCTATAGGTTCAATGCAATGTGTGATTGTCATTAGCCTATCTTCTATTGTTCTGGTCACTAATTTATATGTTAATTCTTTTTTAAACTGTTTTGGAACCATGTCATGTGATATTACACTTTTTGTAGCTCCCGTGTCTAGTAACGCAGTTAGATCTAAATATTCACTGTTATCTAGCCATAATCGACACTGTAAATTTATCATGTTAGTTATATTCCTTGTTTGTATTAATGTATGTTCTGTTGACATATTTGTATAGTCTACTTGTTCTTCTTCTGTTATTTTTTGTTTTCCCTTATATACTGTATTTTCTATTTGCAATATCATTTTTTCCATATTTCTTATTTTTAGACTGTGTAATTCGGTTGCTACTTCTAATTTATCTAATTTTTCTGTAACTAATTCCATATTTACTGTTTTAGCTAATACTTCTACTGTAGTCATTTCTTGCTCGAATAATGTTTTTAAACATAGATAGCAAATTTCTTTAAAGCATATGTTGCACTGTGACCTTTTTTCTATACTCGGAAAATAACCACAATTAAAACATTTTATGTAATTATTTCCTCTTCTACTAATCCAATTATGTATACATTCTTCTTCTTTATTCATATAAGTGTATGTAATTTTTGTAATTTGGCTATTATCATCACTACTGTAGATACTGTATACTGACTCATTATCTGATTCCCTATTGTCTAGAGGTTCTATGTTGTATTCCCCTAATTGTTCTATTAAGTTACTTCTTTCTATGTTTTTGTTTTTATTTGGGCATTTGTTAGCTAAATGTTTTTCATCACCACAAATAAAACATTTACATCTTCTAGTTTGCGGTTTTCTTACATATTTATTCCCTGCATAAGGTTTATACTCTTTTCTGTATGTTGTACTTTTTCTTATTTTCTTTTTGAATTTATTATATTGTCCATAAGCCTGTGGTGTGTAAATTGCTGTTTTACAGAATGCATAAGCACTCTTCTTTAATTGTTCTTGAAGGGTTACTTCTTTACATTTGTCTTCTAATATGTTAAAGGTATATGTAATTCTAGGTCCAATCCCTAGGTTTTGTCTGTCACCAAACTCTTGTTTCCATGAATTATGGATAGTTTTACCTAAGTCTCCAGGTAATTTAACAAAGTATTTATCACATAATTCATCATTCATAGCCTGTCCTGTTTGTGATAATAACCTGGTAAAATCTAAGGTAAATTCATTTATGTATTTCATGTCTGCTATACTTAGTTGTTCTAGATTTCTAATAGCTGTATATTGTATAAGAGTAGTATTTTTTGCTGGGTCTACTCCTAATATTAATGTTCTAATTTGACTGGTGAAGTTATATGGGTTGTCTCCTATAGCCTTTAATCTATTTATTTCATCCGGACTTTGGGCTTTTTTACTTTGCCATACTCCTAAGGCTATTGGGCCTAATGTGGTCTCTAAATATGAAAACATGTCCATATTGTCTCTTTTATTTGTTTCCCACATTCGTACTACTGTTTGTTCACATAGCAATATTTCATCACTCCATAACTGTGGCTTTTATTTTTCTAATAACAACATATTACTACTGTACAAATTTCCTATAGGTAATCTAGCTCCTTGGCTAGTGTATTTTTATTCTCCTGTATATTGTCTAGAAGGGGGAGTCCAATTTTTTCTTCCTATTACATCTTCTGTAGCTGTTTCTGGTTCTGTCCATTCAGGTTTAGCTCTTTTTCTTGCATTTTCCATGTGTTGATCCATAAATGCATTTTCTTGTTTGTAAAAGTCGGCTATCATTATTTTTCCCTGTTGGATGTCATTTACCAAAGGTAAATTGTAAATTTCTTGTAATTTATTATAACTCTCTTCATATGTTAATCCTAATTCTGTAATACAATCTATTATCATGTCATCCACTTCTTTTTGGATATTTAGTTCTGTGAATTTTTTATTTATAATTTCTTCAAATGTTTTATTAGTCTCTTCTACTTTAAAACCTGTAGAGGGTTCTTCTTCTAAATAGTCTATTATACTAAATTCATTTTCTTCTGTTTCAAATTGGTCAAATCCTATGACTATTTCTTTATCTTCACTATCTGTATCATAGATTGGTTCTGTGTCATATTCTATATTCATAAAATTATATTCTGTTTCTGTTTCATTATCACTTTGTGTAGGGTCTTCTCTTTTAAAGTTTACAAACCTTAAGCTTTGCATTCCATTTGCATTTTCATATATATGACTTTGTTTTGGTATTAATACTTTACTATCTGGTTCTTGTAGGTCATCCAAAGACCATTCCAGTCCTGCTAATTCCTCGGGATTTATTTTAAGTGGTTCTATCATCTGTATTGATTTTGAGGCAATTGTATTAACAATTCCGTCTATGTTTACTTTATATTTCATTCCTGATCTGTTGCTAGCTTTTTCTAATGTTCCTACACTTATTACTATGTTGTTACCTACATAATTATCATATCCTTTTGTTTTTAAGGCAATTTTAATGTTTTGTAAATCTTTTATGTCTTTTAGTATTCCTGGTGTACAGTAAAATAGAGCTGTATTTTGACTCGGGTCTATTTCCATTCCTGAGATAATGGCTTTTTCACATCCGTTTTCCATGATTTATCTAATAATAAGGCTAATAATTTTGTTCCTAAATTTTTTCTTCCTAATCCTTTTATTCCAATTACTACTAATCCCACATGTGCGAAATGTTTTCCAGATTGTTTGATTTTTTGTATTGTTTCTGGTGAAAATAAATCTATTGTTTCTGTTCCATCAACCACCCTAAGTCTTTCTTCTCTACTACTTCGTATTAAAACTGTATTAATGTTTAACATTCCTGTTTGGTATAATGTTCTTGGATTTAAAATATCCAACTGATGCTGGTTATATAAATCTAGGTTTCTGTTTACATCTATTTCTTCTTCTAACTGTATTATTTGTTGGTTACTGTTAGACCCTGATCCTCTTCTTAATATCCTGTTTATAAAGTTATCTGTTGTAATAATATCTTGTAAATTACTTGTTGCATTTCTTGAATCCTGTACTGTCCTACTTCTTCCTAAAAAACTTCTATTTTGTTGATCACTCATTTTCTCGGTACCCAATGTTTATAAGGTATAGGTTTTCTTTTAATTTTGACTTCTTCTCCTAAGCTTAATTTATTTATTCCACTAATTATTTTATCTAGGTCGTTGTCTAGAGTATTAGTACTTGGTTGAGGCGTGTCACTTTTACTTAATAATATGTTTAATTTTTCAATTATCTGTAAGAGTAAACTTATAATGAAATTAAAGATAAGAGGGTAATGTTTATCGGCTTTACCGTTTCCTGTGTAAGTTGTAAATCCTGTAACTTCTTCTGTATTACTTTCTGATTTGTATTTTTTAGCGTCACTTAGAGCCTGTAGGTATTCTTTTGATTTTTCCAGTTTTAGCCTTCTACTATCTTTTTAACTGTTTCAACAACTTGTTCAAGATTTTCAACCTGTCTTTCTATTTTCTGCAAAAGCTCTTTAACTTCTACAATTTGTCTAGGCTTTGAATTTTCTAGCAAATAACTAACTTGTTGAAATTCTTGTTTAGTAGGTAGATGTTTACGTATGTCTTTTAATTCTATTAAAACTTGATTGTTTTGTTGTTTAATGTAGTCTAGGTTGTTTACTATTTTGCCTAATAGTTGTTGACTTTCAATATTTTGGTTGCAAATTTCAACGAGAGTTAATGATGATGAGTTATCAATTATAATTAAGGAGGAAACCTAACCCTTAGTCTTTTTCTTAAACCCTTTAATCCTTCATTAAATAGTCATAAAGCCCTTATAATTAAAGCATAATAAACAATTAATAAAATATAATAAACAATTAATAAAACAATATTAACATAGCGTGAAACCAAAAATTTCCATCATATCATCCTAATAATGATATAAAAGAATGATTAATCCTTCATCTTCACCTACACGAGTTCTTGATATATTGTGGACTTACATCAACATGCCACCGATCAAGCCTGTTGTAGTCTTTTAGACTTAGGATCTCTCAGGCTCCACAGATTACCCAACAGTTACAGATTGAAAACAACATGCTAAAACAGCAAGTAACAGTTCTAGAAGAAAACATTAAAAAGTTACATGAGACAGGAAAAACTGAAAAAGAAAGAAATAGAAGTTTTGACAGTTTTAAAGCTAGAGTATTGGATCTCCCATGGAGACAGACTCTTCAACCAGCTTTAGACAGATTTGAAGAATTAGATAAAATTATATCTCGATGTAATTTGTGCAGGATTTCCCAAAATCTTGTATGAATTACAACAGAAAATTGTCCAAATGGTGTTTAAAGAAATAAATTACAGGGGAATAAAGGTCACAGAAAGGATCAATAGTAGGGGAGAAGATACAGGGGTTCTTCTATTACAGATTGATTTATTTAAAACAGATATGCCCCCAGATTTGATATCTCAGTTTTACCATTATGGTATGATTGATTATATCAAGTTTCGGTTAACCCCCACTACAGAAAAAAATTTAAACAGCTTTGGTGAAAAAATTACAATGGTGGCCGGCAATATTGCTTTACGCCTTATCCACATGAGGTAGGATGCAAAATTTTTGCTTCCTTTCAAATGGATGCATACACATACAGACCAGAAAAGGATCTTCATCAAAGAATGCACCTAATGATCAAGAATTGTTAGAAATGGCGTCAAGATCGAAGACAACATTGACTTCTCGAGTCTTTTCTCGGATACATGAAAGAAATGAAGACCCATACTTTTTACAACAAGTTCATCACAGATCACCAGACAACCCCAGAACTTCCGAGGTATTTCCCATGGTTTCACTACAAGTTAATGGCGGAAGGACACTATACAATGTGTCCGGGCAAAGACAAATTGGGACATGTTACTTCCCTTCATTGGGAAGCGGAAAAATTAGAATTACAAAGACATCGTAGACAAAGAAGAAGACACAGAGCAAGACAAAGACGAAGAGACATCATGGCCTCATCATGATGATGATATGCAAGATGCACAGGATGACGGATATTCATTTGACAGTACTCACAGAGACTTTTAGACAGAAGACGTATGCACTGACGACAGGCGGCTACTTTATCAACAGACAGAGGGAATCATCTTTTCAAAGAAAAGCCAAAAATTTGACAGTATTTGGGTTGTAAATAGTTTGTAAATAGTAGAATCTACTTTATTAATTGACGTTTTCTTTCAGAAAAATTGTTTAGTCAAAAATTAGGTGGCTTTCTAGAAAAGTTTTTGTCAAAAGTTAGGCAACCTAGGTGGCTTTTAGAAAAGTTTTTTGTTTTTTATCAAATATTAGGTAACCGTGATAATAATCGGTTCTTTAAGTTGCTTGTGTAAGGGCTATAAAAAGGCTCCTCCTCTTCGCCTGTAAGTACGAGAGAAAAATTGAGAAATAAGAATCCTTTGCTTTCATCCAATCCATGGCACTTAAATACCTTTCCGACCCCTTAGTCCTATTACTTAAATTCCTTTTATACCTTCTCGCACTTCATATTAGAGCCCTTACATATATATATATAAAAAAAAAAAAAAAAAAAAAAAAAAAGAGAGTGCTACATTTCTACTCCTCTGTACAAACTCTGAAGAAATATCACTATACCTCCTCATTTGTAAGTATTCATCATATTCCTCCTTCGTCTAGTTACAAAATTATTTTAAATATTATGCGTGTTCTTTTTGTATTTGCTTTATGTTTTAACTTTTTGTCCGTTAAATATAAATTAATAATTAAAATTAATATTTGTTTATACTTAATGTTCATCAAATGTAATAAATTAATAGTTAAAATTAATATTTGTTTATACTTAATGTTCATCAAATGTAAATTATTTGTTAAAACTACGAGATATGTTTAAACTAATAGTGGTTTAACGGAAACCCGAAAAATCCGCCATACCCCCCTTTTATGGTATCAGAGCATGAGAGATCCTAAGTCTAAAAGACTACAACAGGCTTGATCGGTGGCATGTTGATGTAAGTCCACAATATATCAAGAACCCGTGTAGGTGAAGATGAAGGATTAATCATTCTTTTATATCATTATTAGGATGATATGATGGAAATTTTTGGTTTCACGCTATGTTAATATTGTTTTATTAATTGTTTATTATATTTTATTAATTGTTTATTATGCTTTAATTATAAGGGCTTTATGACTATTTAATGAAGGATTAAAGGGTTTAAGAAAAAGACTAAGGATTAGGTTTCCTCCTTAATTATAATTGATAACTCATCATCATTAACTCTCGTTGAAATTTGCAACCAAAATATTGAAAGTCAACAACTATTAGGCAAAATAGTAAACAACCTAGACTACATTAAACAACAAAACAATCAAGTTTTAATAGAATTAAAAGACATACGTAAACATCTACCTACTAAACAAGAATTTCAACAAGTTAGTTATTTGCTAGAAAATTCAAAGCCTAGACAAATTGTAGAAGTTAAAGAGCTTTTGCAGAAAATAGAAAGACAGTTGAAAATCTTGAACAAGTTGTTGAAACAGCTTAAAAAGATAGTAGAAGGCTAAAATTGGAAAAATCAAAAGAATACCTACAGCTCTAAGTGACGCTAAAAAATACAAATCGAAAGTAATACGTAAGAAGTTACAGGATTTACAACTTACACAGGAAACGGTAAAGCCGATAAACATCACCCTCTTATCTTTAATTTCATTATAAGTTTACTCTTACAGATAATTGAAAAATTAAACATATTATTAAGTAAAAGTGACACGCCTCAACAAGTACTAATACTCTAGACAACGACCTAGATAAAATAATTAGTGGAATAAATAAATTTAGCTTAGGAGAAGAAGTCAAAATTAAAAGAAAACCTATACCTTATAAACATCAAGTACCGAGAAAATGAGTGATCAACAAAATAGAAGTTTTTTAGGAAGAAGTAGGACAAGACAGATTCAAGAAATGCAACAAGTAATTTACAAGATATTATTACAACGTATAACTTTATAAACAGGATATTAAGAAGAGGATCAGATCTAACATTAACCAACAAATAATACAGCTTAGAAGAAGAAATAGATGTAAACAAACCTAGATTTATATAACCAAAGATCGCTGGATATTTTAAATCCAAGAACATTATACCAAACAGAATGTTAAACATTAATACAGCTTTTAATACGAAGTAGTAGAGAAGAAAGACTTAGGGTGGTTGATGGAACAAAGAATAATAGATTTATTTTCACCCTAAACAATACAAAAAATCAAACAACTGGAAAACATTTCGCACATGTGGGATTAGTAGTAATTGGAATAAAAGGATTAGGAAGAAAAATTTAGGAACAAAATTATTAGCCTTATTATTAGATAAATCATGGAAAACAGATGTGAAAAAGCCATTATCTCAGAATGGAAATAGACCTGAGTCAAAATACAAATTTCTATTTTACCGTACACCAGAATACTAAAAGACATAAAAGATTTACAAAACATTAAAATTGCCTTAAAAAAAAAAAGGATATGATAATTATGTAGGTAACAACATAGTAATAAGTGTAGGAACATTAGGAAAAGCTAGCAACAGATCAGGAATGAAATATAAAGTAAACATAGACGGAATTGTTAATACAATTGCCTCAAAATCAATACAGATGATAGAATCACTTAAAATAAATCCCGAGGAATTAGCAGGACTGGAATGGTCTTTGGATGACCTACAAGAACCAGATAGTAAAGTATTAATACCAAAACAAAGTCATATATATGAAAATGCAAATGGAATGCAAAGCTTAAGGTTTGTAAACTTTAAAAGAGAAGACCCTACACAAAGTGATAATGAAACAGAAACAGAATATAATTTTATGAATATAGAATATGACACAAAACCAATCTATGATACAGATAGTGAAGATAAAGAAATAGTCATAGGATTTGACCAATTTGAAACAGAAGAAAATGAATTTAGTATAATAGACTATTTAGAAGAAGAACCCTCTACATGTTTTAAAGTAGAAGAGACTAATAAAACATTTGAAGAAATTATAAATAAAAAATTCACAGAACTAAATATCCAAGAAGAAGTGGATGACATGATAATAGATTGTATTACAGAATTAGGATTAACATATGAAGAGAGTTATAATAAATTACAAGAAATTTACAATTTACCTTTGGTAAATGACATCCAACAGGGAAAAATAATGATAGCCGACTTTTACAAACAAGAAAATGCATTTATGGATCAACACATGGAAAATGCAAGAAAAAGAGCTAAACCCGAATGGACAGAACCAGAATGACTACGTAAGATGTAATAGGAAGAGAAAATTGAACTCCCCGTCTAGACAATATACAGGAGAATCAAAATACACTAGCCAAGGAGCTAGATTACCTATAGGAAATTTATACAAGAGTAATATGTTGTTATTAGAAAAACAAAAGCCACGCATGGAGTGATGAAATATTGCTATGGGAACAAACAGTAGTACGAATGTGGGAAACAAATAAAAGAGACAGTATGGACATGTTTTCATATTTAGAGACCACATTAGGCCCAATAGCCTTAGGAATATGGCAAAGTAAAAAAGCCCAAAGTCCGGATGAAATAAACAGATTAAAGGCTATAGGAGACAACCCATATAACTTCACCAGTCAAATTAGAACATTAATATTAGGAGTAGACCCAGCAAAAAATACTACTCTTATACAAGATACAACTATTAGAAATCTAGAACAACTAAGTATAGCAGACATGAAATACATAAATGAATTTACCTTAGATTTTACCAGGTTATTATCACAAACAGGACATGCTATGAATGATGAATTATGTGATAAATACTTTGTTAAATTACCTGGAGACTTAGGTAAAACTATCCATAATTCATGGAAACAAGAGTTTGGTGACAGACAAAACCTAGGGATTGGACCTAGAATTACATATACCTTTAACATATTAGAAGACAAATGTAAAAAAGTAACCCTTCAAGAACAATTAAAGAAGAGTGCTTATGCATTCTCGTAAACAAAGAATTTACACACCACAAGCTTATGGACAATATAATAAATTCAAAAAGAAAATAAGAAAAAGTACAACATACGTAAAAGAGTATAAACCTTATGCAGGAATAAATATGTAAGAAAAACCGCAAACTAGAAGATGTAAATGTTTTATTTGTGGTGATGAAAAACATTTAGCTAACAAATGCCCAAATAAAAACAAAAACATAGAAAGAAGTAACTTAATAGAACAATTAGGGGAATACAACATAGAACCTCTAGACAATAGGGAATCGATAATGAGTCAAGATACAGCATCTACAGAGTGATGATAATAGCCAAATTACAAAAATTACATACACTTATATGAATAAAGAAGAAGAATGTATACATAATTGGATTAGTAGAAGAGGAAATAATTACATAAAATGTTTTAATTGTGGTTATTTTCCGAGTATAGAAAAAGGTCACAAAGTGCAACATATGCTTTAAAGAAATTTGCTATCTATGTTTAAAAACATTATTCGAGCAAGAAATGACTACAAAGTAGAAGTATTAGCTAAAACAAGAATATGGAATTAGTTACAGTAAAAATTAGATAAATTAGAAGTAGCAACCGAATTACACAAACTAAAAATAAGAAATATGGAAAAAATGATATTGCAAATAGAAAATACAAGATATAAGGGAAAACAAAATAACAGAAGAAGAACAAGTAGACTATACAAATATGTCAACAAATTAACATACATTAATACAAACAAGAAATATAACTAACATGATAAATTTACAATGTCGATTATGGCTAGATAACGGTGAATATTTAGATCTAACTGCGTTACTAGACACCTGAGCTACAAAAAGTGTAATATCACATGACATGGTTCCAAAACAGTTTAAAAGAATTAACATATAAATTAGTGACCAGAACAATAGAAGATAGGCTAATGACAATCACACATTGCATTGAACCTATAGGAATACAGTTTCTAGACTTTTCAGGAAATTATAGCTTTAAATATGACATACCACAGGTTAATATTAGTCCAGAATATGTAAAATCAAAAGACTTTATATTAGGCCTAAATTTCATTCTAGGTTTACAAGGGGCTATAACAATTACAAAAAATTACATTACACTTAGTAAACATATTTATAGCATACCTACCCTATGATATAATCAAACATCAGAGTTCGCACAGAAGCGTGGTGGACTAGGTAGCTTAGAATTTCTAAAATCAAATCAAAATAAAAAATGTCATATAGAAAATGAAACCTTAAATCTTCTCACAAATATGCTAACACAAGAGTTAGAAAAAGGGACAGATATAACAAAAAGTATAAATCATCCTATAATTCTACATTTAGAAAAAATAGGACTAATAGGAGAAGATATTACAAACTCAAAGGTTACATACACGTGTAAATTTAAAATAAGAAATCCTGATATCACAATCGAACAGCTAACATAGAATACAAATTGCTAGATAAAGAGGAATTTAAAATACAAATCCTTAAATGATAAAACAGAAATTAATTAGAAAATCGAAGCCCACATAGATCGCCAGCCTTTTCTAGTTAGAAACCATAGTGAAATAAAAAGAGGAAAAGCTAGAATAGTATATAATTATAAAAGACTAAATGATAATACAGAAGATGATGGATATAACATACCAAATAAAGATTCTTTAGTAAACTTAATACAAAAGAAAAAGATATTCTCTAAATTTGATTTAAAATCCGGATATAATCAATTAAAATTAGAAGAAAAATTTAAACCATGGACAGCATTTACATGTTCAGAGGGACAATTTGAATGGAATGTTTTAAGTTTTGGACTTAAAAATGCACCCTCAATATTTTAAAGATTTATGGACAGTATATTCCTAAAATATGATTTTTGCATGGTTTATATAGATGACATCTTAGTAGCAAGTGAAACTTTACAGGAACATGAAGAACATTTGAAACAAGTTTTTAATGAAATAAAAATACATGGTATAGTAGTATCAAAAAGAAAAATGGAATTTTTTAAAAGAAAAATATCCTTTTTAGGATTAGAGATAGGAAATGGGAAAATAGAGTTACAACCTCACATCTCAACAAAAATTATTGATTTCCTTAAAAATTTGAAAATTTAAAACAGATACAAGCCTTTTTAGGTTTAGTTAACTATGCAAGAAAATTTATCCCAAACTTATCTAAATTAGTAGGACCACATTACATTAAAACTACAAAAAATGGTCAAAGGAATTTTAATAAAGAAGACATAAAATTAGTAAAGGAAATAAAGGACAGGGTAAAAAAGATAAAACCATTAGAATTACCCTTAGTAACAGATTACATAATTATAGAAACAGATGGATGTAAAGAAGGAGGGGGAGCATTCTTCTTAGTAAACCTAATAAATATACTCCTAAAGACACCTAAAAATATGCTCTTATGCTAGTGGGAATTTCAATAAAACAGGACAGAATTGGACTAGCCTAGATTATGAAATACAGGAATTAATTAATGCATTAGAAAAATTTAAGATCTTTCTAAACAAAGAGTTTACAGTAAGAACAGATTGCGAAGCAATAGTTAAATTTATAAAAAATGAACAAAGTAGAAAGGTAAAATGTAACAAGGTGGATAAACTTACAAAATATAATACAGGTAGTGGTTATCTTATTAATTTTGAACATATAAAAGGGAACAATAATATGATTGCCGACATTTTGTCTAGAAATCTTAACAAAGTTATTTCGAACAACCAATGGATAGAATCAAAAAGAAAGTTCTATATCCTCAACAGAAAAGACAAATTCAGATACGTAAAGCGAGATGAAAACAGGAAAGTGTGAAAGAGGAACAGAGTTGCTACAAACTGTCTTGACAATTCCAATAAATTACGATCCAATACATGGATCCGAATGTAAGGTTTTCACAAAAGCGGGGCCCAAGCTTTTCAAAGTTTCTGGCCGATAAAAATTTTATACCAAAAGCCCAAGACCGAATAAAAACAATTACTTTCGGCCCAAATACTTTACGAATTTGCACGAAGAAAGTAAAAGTTCAGCCCATTTATGGGATGAATTTAACAGAAAAACAACAGTGTTTGCTAGACAATCTCTGGCATATCCAAACAGTGCCCAATGCGGCAAAATTCAAAGTACAGGTCCTAAACGCTCTAGGACATTATTTCGTAGAACAGTCACAAAAAACTCCCGAACAAATAATACGTAAAATTCACACATTATGTGATCTACAGAGGTACAAAAGTGGGAATTTTTAATAAATGGGAAACAAAGGGCAAAATACATACGGTGCTTCGAACCCAATTTATAAGGGTTTCTACAGTTTCAATGAAGCCATCCACAGTGCTCGGGATCATTTTGGAACACAACAGTTCTTTATTGAACCAGAAGAAGTTAAATCTTTTTCTACTGTGATCCAAGAAAATCCAGAACATATTATAAAAGCACAGGAAGATAGTTCTAACCAACTTCTAAAAAATGAACAATCTTCCTTATTAATGGGAAGCATAATCTAACAAAAGACTTGTAAGAAATCTAGATGTGAGTAAAGATGTAAGACACAACTGCAAACACAACCTAAACAGCAATCTTTAATCCGAGATGAACTAGGATTTTCTCTCACCAAAGAATTATCGAATGCTTGATACTTATCTTGGCTGAATGATCTTTATATATAGGCAGCTATTCGAAGTTTTTCAATCAATCTCTTTCTTCTTTATAGTTAATCATATAAGAAAATAAAAGATTGACACTAATAAAAATAAAGAGATATATTAGTATTGTTAGTCCTAAATTAACCAATCACAATATACATATATATATATATATATATATATATATATATATATATATATATATATATATATATATATATATATATATATATATATATATATATATATATATATATATAAAGAGATATATTAGTATTGTTAGTCCTAAATTAACCAATCACAATATATATATATATATATATATATATATATATATATATATATATATATATATATATATATATATATATATATATATATATATATATATATATATATATATATTGTTATTGGTTAATTTAGGACTAACAATACTAATATATCTCTTTGTTTTTATTAGTGTCAATCTTTTATTTTCTTATATGATTAACTATAAAGAAGAAAGAGATTGATTGAAAAACTTCGAATAGCTGCCTATATATAAAGATCATTCAGCCAAGATAAGTATCAAGCATTCGATAATTCTTTGGTGAGAGAAAATCCTAGTTCATCTCGGATTAAAGATTGCTGTTTAGGTTGTGTTTGCAGTTGTGTCTTACATCTTTACTCACATCTAGATTTCTTACAAGTCTTTTGTTAGATTATGCTTCCCATTAATAAGGAAGATTGTTCATTTTTTAGAAGTTGGTTAGAAGTTGCTTTACTATTTTTATCTTTATTGTTTCAATTATTAGTATTTGATTTTGTAACTGTTTTGGTCAATTTCTTGTATGCTTTGAAACTGAACTTTAGTGAAATGATTTTTGGGCACAAATGGAATATAAGAATGAGAAAATTCAAGATGTGACACCAAGATGTAACGAGGAAAGCACTTGATCAATTGATCTCCGACACAAAACCTCGAAAGGTTTTAGGAAACTTACCTAAAACCAAAAAAATATAATATTATGTTTTGAGTGAGTATAAAGTGAAAGTATAGGGAGAGTTACAAAATTGCCGTCCTTGGCGCCTATCACTAGCTCTCTTTTTATACCACAAAAATAATAAAGAGATTAACTTGTAACCGAAAATCCCTAATAATCCGGGGCAGGTTGCTATAGATATGGAGTCGTTGCCATGACCTGATCTTCCATCACAAATGCGTTTGAAATATGTAAGAATTGGTCATTGATATTTGCGTAGTAATTATCTTCTGAAAAATAGGAGCGGTTGAACCTGCATCTTCAAGTTGTCAAAAATAAGATATCATGCTAAACATGCTGAAGAATCAAAATGCTAAAGAACCATACAAGCCAAGATGTCAGTTCAGTCTTGAGTAAAAATTCTACCCCAAACAGTAACTCAGATCTTTAATAGTGAAATCCTTTTTAGGCTTAAATCCTTGTTTGCTGGGGCTGAACCATTAAACGTTTAAATACTCTGAGTTATTTTTTTTATTTCGCTGCAAATCTTAGTCGTGTGAATAGTTGTATCTCACATACGTGCACACATCTATTTTCTATTTTGTTGAAACTTGATTTTCTAGCTATACTAAACTTTCATAAATCAAATTTGACTAAGTATTAAAATGTAATTTTCTTAATTTTGAACTATTGATAATATTTTTAATACAATATTATAATTATTTTTTCTTCATTTTTTATTAAAGTTTGGTCCTGTTGACAAAAATAGTGAAGATAAATTTCATAATGAGACAAAGAAAATATCAATAAAAACATTTAAATATTATAAAATATAGTCTAATTATATTTATGATGACTTTATTTTTATTGTATTATCATTAAAATTATTTAAATAATTTTTTAGTGTTAAGTTGAATTTTGATTAAATTCAGATGTAAGTGATTTGTGATTATCAAATAAAATCAATTTTAAAATTGAGCAACTTAATAATTAATTTAAGTTCTATATTTTATTTTAATTTTTAATTTTACCAAATAGACTCTCAGTCTCAAACTAGAGGTGGCAGGTTCGATTAACCGCCGGTTTACGGTTACCAAACCGGCGGTTTAAACCTTAGGGGAGGAAGAACCGAAACCGAACCGGTTAACCGCCTAATTCGATTACGATTTTTCGGTTTATCCGGTTAACCTTTTTTTTTTTTTTCAAATTAGGTTTATAAAATAATATTTTAACAGAATTAAAAACAGTTAAGAAAAAAGTTAAATTTCTAACAGTTTTTGAATAAGAAAATTAACTTTTTAACAGTTTTGGAAAAAAAACAGTTAACGTTTTAACAGTTTCTGTTAAGTTCTATACTGTATATTAACATTTTTTTCAATTTTTTTCAATTTTTTTTTTGGATAAAGAAGATTATTTTAGATGTTGGTTAGTCCTGAATTTTTTTGCAAAAAGTTATATAAAAAGGTTATGAATTTTGAAAGAAATAAAATTTAACATTTTTAAAAGAAACGAAGTATATAAAAGAAAAAGGGACGGTACCCTTAATTTTTTTTAATTAAAATAAAATTACAAAGAGGGAGACAACCAACCTTACTCTTTTATAAATAATGGGGGGGGGGGAAACATTTAGGAGCCTTTACCCCAACCTAATTTTTATAATTAAATAAAAATAAACCTAATCTAAAGTCTTAACTAATCTAATTAAAATAAAAATTAATCTAAAACATCACTCATTCACCAATATTCACTACTTTTCGTGGAGTCCTCGACATCGTATTGATATTTTGGATCTGATAATAAACGATCCTCTTCATAAGGCAAGGCTTGTTGTCTTTTTTTCGCTCTAACCCAATCGCCAAGTAAGAGTTGATGTTCCAAGTTTTCACTAGTTAGTTGGGAACGTCTTTCATCCAAAATATATCCTCCAACCCTAAATGCCGATTCAACCGCCACCGTTGAAGCTGTTGGGTTTTATGGGTCCATGCGCAGCGGAATAAGCATCTAAATAACACAAAACCCAAAGCCCTAAGATCCGTTCTATACGATTAAATTGAATTTCTATGAGATAGAATTTACCAACCTTTATTGCTTTCCGGTCTTGAGCTATCGAACAATTTATCAGTGTGATTTTGAATCACAATCTTCGATCTTCAAAACCTTTGAATCATCATATTGCTTTGACCAATAGAACTCTAGGCCTTGATCGTCGTACGAGCGAAGACCCTCTAGTAGTATCCACACGTAAGAATGAACCAAGAACCGTTCTTGAGAATTGCTAGATTCTTAAACCCTTAGGAAGAATATTGATAGAATTTTTGTTGTGAATTTTCTATTGAAAAATTCGGCTCTGTTTTGACTGCTCACAGACTCATATTTATAATACATTAGTATTAGAGTTTGTGCCCTAATCAAATTAGGAAACCAGCTGTAAACAGCCTCTGTGGCTTTATGTTGTCGCGCTACAACTTAAGGCAATCCATCTTTCTGGCATAAGTTGTCGAGCTACAACTTAAGGCAATCCGCCTTTCTGGCATAAGTTGTCACGCTACAACTTAAGGCAGATCAGGAACTCTCAATTTTCTTCCTTTGGTTTAACCAATTCATTCTAGTTGTGTGTGACCCAATAGGATTATATTATGTTGGCAATGAGCTCGATCATATCGATCCTCATAAGACATAAGCGGACTCTAGCAAGCCATTATGTCTACCCAAATAATATAACGTAAGAGTTCACGTTTCCAATGGTACACTTCCATTTCTCCCTTTGTCTCACGATGTTATATTGAACACAAGTCATGGTCCACGTCAACTTGTATTTGTTCAATGCTTTCTCGATCTTGAGTATAATGATAATTCAATCGCATTGGGGTGTGGCTACACTCTTTCATCATTATCACTCATCGAGGGGCCCAAGCAAAACATCTCTCTTTCGAGGGACAAATTCCATCTTGACTTATCATCCTTCCCATCATGAATCCGATCATGCCAAAGATAGCCTTTATAAATATCGTGTTAAGATATCGTTTGACTAAAATCAAACATGACTTTCATCATATGTAAGGTCATGATAATCTCAGGTCTAGGGAATAAATGAAGTGACCATATAAGATTTAATTATGACATTTGACCATGACATAAATCTCATACGGGTCAAGTCCAGTCACTTGTTCTCTAACAAGTACCCATAATTTCAATGTGCATCTCTATGCATATAATCATCATATGATTATCCATTGACAATTATACTAATTATTCTCTTAATAATCAGGGACGGAGATTATTACAATAAATATGCAAACTATATAATAATCGAATAATAAACTTAAATGTTAAAGATGATACATAACGGTTTTCAGTTAAACATAACTAAAGCCTAGGGCATTACACCAACAGTCTCCCACTTGCACTAGGCTCCATTTATATATCAAATACTCATGGATCTAGCATGCCCACCATGCTTTTGCCTGTGCGAGGGTCTTTGTAAGTGAATCCCTTATGTCATCATCGGTTGATACTTTGTATATCTTAACGTCTTCTCATTCTTTATGAATTTCTCGAAGAACGTCTAAGTAAGTGTTTGGATCGCTGTTGTGACCTTGGTTCCATTGTTTGCACAAGTGGCACCACTATTGTCATAACAAAAGTTTCATCGATTAGTGATACTTGGAACATTTCCAAAACACTAATGAACTTTTGATCCAAACTGTCTCTTTTAGCCACATCATATGTTGCTAAAATTCGGCCTTAGCAGTAGAATTGGCTACAATTTCTGCTTGGAACTCTTCCAATCAAAACTGCACTTCTAATAAGCATAAACACAAATCCTAATTACGATTTTAAAATAACTTTGTCAGTTTGGAAGCTAGCATCTATGTAACCCTTACAACAAGATTAACTTCCAATCTTTCAAATCCCAAGAACGTATCCTTAGTTCTTCTTAAGTACTTAAGGATCATCTTGACTGCCATCCAATGGTTTACATCATAATCAGATTGGTATCGACTCATCATGCTTAGAGCATATGAGACGCCGGGTCTAGTACAAATCATGGCATAAATGACAGATTCTAATGCCGAAGTATATGGAACTTCATTCATTTTCCTTTTGCTCATCAGTTGTCATAAGACAATGAATATTGCTAAGAGAAATACCATGACCCATTGACAAGCTATTCTTCTTAGACTCCTCTAAGAATCTTGTCAATGTGGATACTTTGACTCAAACCAATTTATCCTTCTAGATCCATCTCTAAAGATCTTGATGCCAAGGATGTAAGCGGCTTTACCCATATCTTTCATTGAGAAACCTTTCCTTGATCAAGACTTTGACAGTCTTAAGTGTCGGAACTTGTTTTTCCAATGAGCAAGATATCATTGTAATAAAACAATAGAAATAATACTGCGCTCCCACTGAATTTCATGCATACACAAGATTCATCTTTGTTCTTTGATGAAGTCAAACTCTTTGACCAATTCATCAAACCGAAGATTCCAATTCCTTGAAGCTTGCTTCAACCCATCTCATGGATCTTTGCAACATGCATACTTTATTAGAGTTTCTTGGATCGACAAACTATTCGGGTTGTGTACTATACACATCCTTAATAATCTTTCCATTTAAAGAAAGTCGTTTGACATCCATTTGTCATATCACATAGTCACAATATGTGATAATGGCAATTTGAAATTCTAACAGACTTCGACATTGTAACTGGCGAAAAAGGTTTCAACATAGTCAATACTATGAATTTGCCTAAATTCCTTTGTTACAATCCTTAGTCATGAAAGTATGCACCTTCCCATCCATGCCGGTCTTGAAGACCTACCCTTTAGTTTTTACACCTTCAGGTAGCCCAATCAAGTTCCAAACTTGATTGTCAAACGTGAATTATAATTCGGATTCCATGGTTCCTAACCATTTATCCAAATTAGGAGTGGACATCGCCTCAAGATAGGAAGTAGAATCGTCATTCTCAATGACTTCCACCTTATTACTTTCCGATATGATAAATCAATATTTCTTGGTTCGGATTGTAACCTATTCGATCTACGATGGACTTGTGCATCTTGAACCAGTTCTACAACTCCTTTGTGAACTTGGTTCCGTCTCTACTCTTGGATCCATGTCATTTTCAGGTTCTTGAACTTTCTTCAAGATTAATTTTACTCCCACTAGATTCTTTATTAAGAAACTATTTCTCAAGAAACAAATCGTGTAGAGCAACAAACGTTTTGTTCTCTTTGCGGTTGTAAGATTAATTTCCGAAAATAACTTTGTCAAATTTGGTGCTAACTTATAAGAGACAAGTCTCTTTACATAAGACTCGCAACCCCAAATCTTCATGAAAGACAAACTAAGTTTTCTTCCATGCCACATCTCATGTGGGGACTAAGGAACCGATTTAGTAGGGACTCGATTCAGTGTAACCGCATCATTTCTAATGCATATCCTCAAAAGGAAATAGAAAATAGGAAAGTCTGATTGACATATCATCGAATGAACCATGTCCTACAAGGTTCAATTCCTCCTCCCAGACACACCATACAATGTGGTGTTCCGGGTGGAGTCAACTTTGAAACGATTTCATAGTTTTGAGATGATTGTCAAACTCTTGGCTCAAATATTCACCACCTCGATCTAATCGAAGTACTTAATAGTTTTGCCAAGTTGTTTTGTACTTCATCTTTGAAATGTTCAAAACATCTCAAACGATTCACCTTTGGACTTCATCAGATAGACATAGTCATATCTAGATAAGTCATCGGTGAATGTGATGAAACACCAAAATCCTCCCCTAGCAATGCTGCTTAATAGTCCATATACATCTCATGTATAATGACCAATAAGTCACTAGCCCTCCCACTACTCTTAGTGTAGGGTGGTTTGGTCAATAATTCCAATAAATAAGATCCATATTCCTCAAATGACTCAGAGTCATATGAGTCTAAAAGTCCATGTTAATGGATTTTAGATATATGTTTCTTATTTATTTGACCAAGCCGGCAATGCCATATGAACGCGTTGTTCATATTGTTCGATTTAGATTTCCATTTATATTATAGATATCTTCAACATTATTTTGTTTCTTAACATCGAGGATATGAAGACCATTCAATGACATACGCAATACAATAAGGCATATCATTAAATAAATATAAAACTTCTTATTGAAAATAAGAAAATTATATCCTTCATCATCCATTTAAGAAACGAAAATAATACTCCTACTCAAATCCGGAACGTAGTCATACTTGTTCAAAACAAGTACTACTTCATAAGGTAAAGTGACTTCATAAGTCTCTATGGCTAATGTAGCAACTATTGCTTCATTCCCACACATAGGTTTAATTTACCTTCTTTGAGTAACTTTCTATTCTTTATTCCTTGCACATTTAAACAAATGTGGGATCCAATCCGGTATCATATACCCAAGAACAAGAAGTCGAAAAGAAAATATCTATCATATAGATACTTGAAGTAGTAGCAATCATATTGCCCTTCTTCACCTTTTAGGCCTTCCTAATAAGCCTTGCAACTTTGCTTTCAATGACCAATCTTATTGCAATGGTAGCAAACTGCATCCTTTTGAGACACTTTTGGGTTTAGCCTCTTTGGCTTTTGCAACTTTTGCCTTAGGTTTAGCAATCTTTCCTTTACCTTCTTTTCCCTTCCTTTGTGAACCCTTTCTTGTGTTAACCATTAACACAATTTGCGGATTACTCCTTTCATCTCATGAATTAAGAGATTTCACCACAACATATATCTTTTGTCTAGCTTGCACTTGGAACATTTCCTTTTTACGGTGTGCTAGAACGAAAGAATAGTTATCATGTGCTCAAGGTTCTTCATAAGAGCCTTTAAACACGGTGGCAATTACAAGGCAAGCAATATTGTCAGAATCATCAGCATGTTTCTAATGTTGCTTCCTTATTTGCCATATGCAACATTTGCACTAGGTTCAATAGGAATGGATTCGTCAAGAACGTACACATTTACCCAAGAATCATTCTTTAGGCTTCTGATCCAATCAAAATTACGTTCCTTTCGAACTTTGTCCTTCATAAGGACGAATCGCAATTATCATTGTGTAATGCTACTTCTACAACAAAATATACAAATTATATGAACACATATCAATACCAACACATTTATCATCTAAGAGCAAATAATGTATTTTACAAATACTCCCACTAAATCATACACCTTCCAATGCAAATAAGCATAATATGCATTTAATGGGCTAAGATCCAACTTTAATTTAATCTCAAGTACGCTATGGCGCACCGCTCAAGATTAAACTAATTAGGTAGAAAACATCAATCATATCGTATATGACTCTTAGATCTTTTATGAGATTTATTCAAAACATCATATGTCTAAGCATATTTTAATCTCATCTTATGCCTTGGGTCCAAAACCATTTTGATAACCCAATTACGTTCATCCACTTTAAACGTATAGGAACCACCATTTCCTCATCTTGCTCGCAAACGGAATAGAATCAAAGCACCTTGCTATGGCAAGCCCACCCAAAACTATCCGAGTGGTCTCAAGTGTTTTAATCATGAATTGGCATAAAGAACTTAAAAGTTAAATGAAGGTTATTTAAAGTAGATTATAAGCATATCAACAAAGATAATCATAACTGTGCACCAGGTAAGTTCCCAAGAAAATAGGTGAGCCACAAGGACTGCTTAAGTACCAAATTTTCCTTCAACAGAACTCTCCTAGTCATGCACAATTATAATACCAATTTGAATGCAACATAATTAATACTTTGTATACTGATTTGTTTCTCTTAAACAATCAGACTCATAAACTGATTTGTTTCTCTTAAACAATCAGATTCCTTTAAATTTTGCGTAAACTGACTCGTTTCTCATAAACAATCAGAAAACCAAAATTTAATGTTTCAACTAAACATTTAGGAAATCACGATTCAATGTTTCAACTAAACATCTAATAAAATTCTTAACACTTAAGAACAAATAATTCATGCATCGCAACAATTAATAAAACACATTTAAATTAATTAAGCATGCATAAACAATGAATTAATCTAGTATAGCCCTATAAATTCAATTTCCAAAAATTTATAGCATCAAGATTAAGACATTAAACATATCAGATTACAAAACATAATCACAGATTAGCAAGGAAAAATTAACAAATTGAAACTGCTCTGATCAGGCAAAGTATGTCGCGTGACAGAAGCCTCCAAGAGACCTGATCTGTCGCACGACCCTTCGATGCCATCAGACCAGATCAGTCGCGTGACAGAGAGTTACCAGATTTGCAGATTTTCCAAACTTCAATCAATTCCAATCATAAAGCAATTAAATCAAGTAAACAACTTTTATAGATTTAATTCAACATAATCAGAAAACGATTTACATATTGTTTCACATAAACAATAAGATTCTACCGCATACAAAACATGCAATAAGCATATAAATAATTTATATCTTAATTCTAGCATGTTAATTAAAACTTAACCATACGAACGGGGCTCTGATACCACTGTTGGGTTTTATGGGTCCATGCGCAGCGGAATAAGCATCTAAATAACACAAAACCCAAAGCCCTAAGATCCGTTCTATACGATTAAATTGAATTCCTATGAGATAGAATTTACCAACCTTTATTGCTTTCCGGTCTTGAGCTATCGAACAATTTATCGGTGTGATTTTGAATCACAATCTTCGATCTTCAAAACCTTTGAATCATCATATTGCTTTGAACAATAGAACTCTAGGCCTTGATCGTCGTACGAGCGAAGACCCTCTAGTAGTATCCACACGTAAGAATGAACCAAGAACCGTTCTTGAGAATTGCTAGATTCTTAAACCCTTAGGAAGAATATTGATAGAATTTTTGTTGTGAATTTTCTATTGAAAAATTCGGCTCTGTTTTGGCTGCTCACAGACTCATATTTATACTACATTAGTATTAGAGTTTGTGCCCTAATCAAATTAGGAAACCAAATTGTAAACAAATTCTCTATGCTTTATGTTGTCGCGCTACAACTTAAGACAATCCGTCTTTCTGGCATAAGTTGTCGCGCTACAACTTAAGGCAATCCGCCTTTCTGGCATAAGTTGTCATGCTACAACTTAAGGCAGATCAGGAACTCTCAATTTTCTTCCTTTGGTTTAACCAATTCATTCTAGTTGTGTGTGACCCAATAGGATTATATTATGTTGGCAATGAGCTCGATCATATCGATCCTCATAAGACATAAGCGGACTCTAGCAAGCCATTATGTCTACCCAAATAATATAACGTAAGAGTTCACGTTTCCAATGGTACACTTCCATTTCTCCCTTTGTCTCACGATGTTATATTGAACACAAGTCATGGTCCACGTCAACTTGTATTTGTTCAATGCTTTCTCGATCTTGAGTATAATGATAATCCAATCGCATTGGGGTGTGGCCACACTCTTTCATCATTATCACTCATCGAGGGGCCCAAGCAAAATATCTCTCTTTCGAGGGACAAATTACATCTTGACTTATCATCCTTCCCATCATGAATCCGATCATGCCAAAGATAGCCTTTATAAATATCGTGTTAAGATATCATTTGACTAAAATCAAACATGACTTTCATCATATGTAAGGTCATGTGATAATCTCAGGTCTAGGGACTAAATGAAGTGACCATATGAGATTTAATTATGACATTTGACCATGACATAAATCTCATACCGGTCAAATCCAGTCACTTGTTCTCTAACAAGTACCCATAATTTCAATGTGCATCTCTATGCATATAATCATCATATGATTATCCATTGACAATTATACTAATTATTCTCTTAATAATCAGGGACGGATATTATTACAATAAATATGCAAACTATATAATAATCAAATAATAAACTTAAACGATAAAGATGATACATAACAGTTTTCAGTTAAACATAACTAAAGCCTAGGGCATTACACCAACAGAAGCGGGAGAGACTAAGACTTCTTTTGCAACTATTGAAAGTATATGATAAATTTCTTTCCTTCTTGACCGCCATTATAAAACATCAAATTCATTTGAATTTGAGTCTTGATTTAATTCAAAGTTGGTAGTGAAATACTCCCTCTGTCCCGCTACAAACTGCACACTTTCTATTTTGGGTTTCCCATTACAAACCGTACACTTCCTAAAATGGCAAAAAATCTTTACTATTCCCTCCACTCATTCTCTCTCCTACATTATTTTAATACTCACAACACCATTATAATTTACTATTCCCTCCACTCATTCTCTCTCCTATTTTACTTTTACACTCACAACATTTATATTATTATTTTTTCCTTAATTCCCGCACAAACAGTAACAGTGCGGTTACTAGCGGGACGGAGGGAGTATATTTCTAACTACACGGGAATGTTTGATGATGATGAAAATGAACCTCGAGAAGGACCACGTTTTTTACAATACAAATTTTCAAAAAAAAAATTATATGGATCCCCACTAGAAAAACTTCGTTGAGAAATAAAGGAAGCATCTTCATGTTGTTGACTTTGAGAAGTGTTTCCATATAATCCATTATACTCGTTAAAAAGGTTCACCAAATCATTTTTTGTATTTTGAACAATAATTGACGGAAGTTCATTATCACCGTCACCATCGGGATATAACTTCAAATAATAATAAGCTACAATGCACTCTAAATCATCTAATTTAACTCGGGGATCTAATAACTTTGCAACAAAAAAGAGAGACGGAATAGTGTCAAAATATTTAAGCCACTTTTCTCTCATGGAAACAATGCATTCTTTTAAAACAGGGCATTGTCTTAAATTCTCAAAACTAGTAACAATTGCAACACAATGCTCAAGCACCGAAACGGAAGTTGGATAATAAACTCCTGAAAAGGCCAAAGTAGTGGTATTGAAAATCTTTAACAATTCACAAAAGTTAGTGCATGCATTCCATTGATAAGCAAGTAGAGGTTCATTATAGCCAATTGATATAAAAAATTGCATAAGGAGATCTTTATAAGCAAAATCATCGGTTAACATTTTGTAGGTGGAATTCCACCTAGTTGAAACATCGTAAGTGAAATATTTGTCCGCCACACCTTTACTTCTTAAAAATTTGATCCATTTTTTGTATTAATTTTTTTTAGAAATAAATTGAATACATTGTCTAATTGTCTTAACATAAACCTCTAATGCTTTCAAACCATCTCTAACACATAAGTTAATAATATGACATAAACATCTAATATGTAAAAACTTATCACCAAGTGAGGCTTGACAAACGGTAATTAATTCGGATAAACTAGCCGTATTAGCACTTGATTTATCAAATGAAATAGTAAATATTGTATTCAAAATACCATACTCAACAAAAATCTCAAGCAATTTTGCACTAATATTTTTCGCGAATTGCGGTGGCTCAAAATCTTATAAGCAATTAATCTTTTTTGGATAGTTCATGAATTATCTATCCAATGGCAAGTAACGCTCAAATAAGTATTTATTTGCCAATGATCACTCCAACCATCGGCACAAATTGGAACTTTGTTTCTAAATTTGATAAAGCACCAATTAAATCTTTTTTATATATTTTCACCACTCTAGTAATATCACGTACGAGATTCGTGTGTTACTCTCGTGGCAGCGGGATTTAAAGAAAGTCGAACAAAATTTCCATAAAAATCATCATCTGCAAAATTAAAAGAAAGACCTTTAACGTAAACTAATATCGCTAGTTCATCCCTATAAACCCACTTATCAAATTTAAAAATGACGGAAGGGGAAGACAAACCTTGTGCACCCGAACCCGAATTATGTTGATATTGTAATTGAGTTTGATTAGTGGGAATGCCAAGTTTCTCGGGATGTTTTGACGCGGTATGCCCATTGAGCATCACATGCCCTCCGCCTCTTTTGAATGAGTAAACTTTGTCACAATAGTTGCAATGTGCTTTAAGATTATAGTCATCTTCGGGAGTAATTTTTCTTCTTGTGAAATGGATCGCGAAAGTATCGAATTGCGGCTCTCTTTCTTTAGGAGGTTGAAGCGGTTGACGTTGTTGTAAGTGCTCCAATTTGAGCTTGTTAGAATTTTCGTTAGAAAATTAACGAAAGTTATAACATTTCTAACAATTCCTAACTATCCTAACATTTCTAACAAAGTGAGGGTAAAATGGGCATTGTTATTTAAGGTTAAACCTTAAAAAGAATCTCAAAAAGCAAAACAAAAGAAGAAAACCAAAAATGGCAATGGCTGGAACATAATCTGGCTGTTTAATTTGAATTTTGAAAAGATTATTCCTTGTGTCCAAAGCCTGAAGCTGCATTTAATGAACAGTGCACGCTGAGGTTCCTGTCCGCGCGGATGACTTTGCAATTTCAGGAGGGCTATAAATTGAGCCCTCCAGTCACAAAAATAAGGAGGAAGAACACATTTTGCACCGAACCTCTGGCGAAATATAGAGAGAAAACAGTGAGAATTCTTCAAGAATTGTCACCTTTTTCTCTCCAATCTTTCCCAACTCATATTCATCCACTCACTCTCATATTAAAGCCCTAAACACTCATACACTCAAGCCAAACACTCAAGAACACAAGGAAGATTGGTAAACCCTCCTCCTCCTAACCCTAAATCTCAACCATGCATGCATCTTCAAACTACAAAATGTAGTTCTTTCATCTTCTTGCTCTAGATCTAAGAAGATCACCATGGAAGACCATCTCCATGGATGATCTTCTACAAAGATCAAAATTATTTTTAAGCTTTCTTACTTTCTTGCAAAGAAAACTCATTTTCAAAACCCTAAAAACCATTTTCAAGCATAAAATCTTGATTTCAAAGGATAAAATTCCCCTTCCCAAGCAAATGAAATGCTTAGTCCTAATGTACCCCAAGGATGGTTTGGTATAGTTGATTCACCACTAAAATGTCTAGTGATCACTAACCAAAACCTAGGGAAATGGGGACAAGCATGGATGCAAAACCCCCCTTAAAATCATATTTTCTTTCTTGAGAAGTTGCTGTCCAGTAGCAATTTTCTCAGACCTCAGTCCATGGTCTTAATTTTTGGACACAGATGAACTTGGAATTTGGTGTTGACTACAAAATACTTTTTGTAGCCAACATCTAGAGCTTTCTAGACATATTTTTACCTTATTTTTTGGGTGAGTAAAACTCCTCTTTCCAAATTTTCTTTCAGAGGCTAGTTCATCAGCTTCTGGGAATCCAGATCTCATATCTGAGGTTTCCAGAAGGTTTTGACCCCTCAAATCTTCTCCAAAATGTAAAATTCCTTCGCACAAACTTTATTTAAGGTGTCTAGAACAACTTTCATTATCTGAGTTTATCCAGATTATGAAGTTTTAAGACCCTTGAATCCCTTTTAAAATCAAAGGTCCACTGCCTTTTTCATTCTGGCAGAAATGGCTCTCAACTTCAAAAGGTCTTTTGAGTACCAAATCTCAATCCAAAAATCTTCCAAAAAATCATGGGATCAGTTTAAAGTCTTAAAAAGATATCCCAATTTTTACTTTTCTGAGTTTCAACTTATTTTGGCCAAAACACACACACACACAAATGATTTTCAGCTTGGAAGACTCGTTTTACGAGGCGCGTCGGGTGCACACTAACGTCCTTCCCGACGCGTAACATGACCTCCGAACCTAAATCTCTGATCTCGGGCTTTTTTCAAAGTTTTGGCCTTCAAAATTAAAATGGCGTGGCGACTCCGTTTTCCGGTTTTATTTGGTTTTTCAAAGAAACGCAAAAACCGAATTTTCCCGCGAATGGCAACATCATCACAGTGGCGACTCCGCTGGGGAATAAGCTTTTTTTAAAAAAAATGGTATTTGGTATATTGGTGGAAACCACTAAATTTCCCGTTATCGCCTCCTAACACGAGTCGGGGATAAATTGTGGTCTAACAATCCCACGTACCGGTATCACCGTTTTCAAAAAAAAAAAGCTTTTGAGGGTCAAGCTTCCGTCCCGGCTTTGAAAATCATTTTTTGCGTGTGTGTTAATTTTTGCACAGTTTTCATGTTGTTTTGGCCGCCTTGGAGAAAGTCAAAATTTTGACTGTCGGAATAATGTCCCTAACTGTCGGAATTTCCGTGCTTACGTGCTTATGTGCTCATAAAAAAAATCAAAAAAAAAAATTTCAAAAAAAAAATTCAAAAAAAAATCATGCATCATGCCTTTTTAAGACACATAAAAAAATTTCTATTTTACTCAGAAAAAGGATATAGACTGCTTGCACACTACGCGCACGTGACCGTACACTGCACACTACGTCCTTAACCCGGGGAAATCCTTGTCGCGGTCCGTTTGGTCTTATTACGCCTCTCGGATGAGCACAGGACTACCCAAACATCCCATGGAGCCTCGTGTCGACCATGCACTTGTCCGTGACACACTTTGTCCGAGACCCGGTTGGTTTTTAGTCTGGTCTGTGTCATGCCCTGTCCGTGTATAGACCTTTCCTTTCAAGCCTTTGCCGGCATACCGACTCAATATCTTTCGGGTCCCTAATCAGTCGAAGTTCTGCCGGTTTTCCGCCGCAGACTTTGACCAAGATATTGACCGGCGCCTTGACTTCGGCTCGGCTGGCACAAATTATACACTGACTCCCAAAGATTGACACCGAGTCATCAAGGATTAATGATTATTCCATGCCTAATTACGGCTTAACCGACGACAAGTCAAGATCAATCGTGGACGCTTATCGGTCAAATCATGCCGACTTTTTGTCGAGCCCTCGGACATGATCTTGACTTTCGACGTCGCCTTTGTCCGTAATTTACATCGAATGCTCGTTAAGACTCGATTACCCGCCGACTTTTAGGATCGTTTTCTTTCGGTCGGTGGGACCCGCTTGCCCTATAGGACCCTCGCCCGGGCCGCCCACCCTGGGAGGTCGAAATACAGGTGGAATACGATGGGCTTATAGACGTAGTGACGGGGCCCACTGATCCAGAATCGAGTAGTTTGCGAAAAGAAGAGCAATCTTTTCCAACCGATTAGGTTAATAAAACATGTTTTAAATAAACGTGAAAAAATAACTGCATGTTGCATGAGCCTAAAGCCCAAAAAACTACCCTCCTTCCATTCCCGGACATCGAACCTTCATGTCCTTTCTCCCGCAGCCTCCACACAAAGCTTGGTTTCGGGCACCGGGTCACCGTTTGATCGGTTGGGAAGAGTCAAGCGCATCGTCGGCTTCACCGTTTGTTCCGACTCCGGGTTTTGAATGTCCGCATCGCCGGTAATGATGGGGATAACGTTGTCCGTCCTCCAAAATCCCTCGACAGCACAGTATTGGATCCAATTGGTAGAACAAATGAGACTTCGACATGAGGCTCAAATTGATGACCTACTCGGGGGTAGTCGCAAGTCATGGTTTGACTATCAGCCTCAATTCCGATGGCACTTTTACCGCAAAGACAGTAAGAGGGTTCTCCTCCTCTTCTTAATAGTCCTGATACATCAAGATGCTACCCCAAGATTCCTATGTTTCCACCGCCGAACTCCCGCCCGCCGACTTACAGTGGCAACCGGCCCCCAAACAGCAGCCAGGACGAAAGAGTTCGGTATACCGTCGCCTGTCCCCTCTCAAAGTGATGATCCCACACATATCGGCTGAGTGATGAAAATCGTGAACAAGTTAAAGAAATATGGTAAGCCATCAAATCCCCGAAAGAACGCCCGAGCAGACGCAGGCTGGATTGAAGAGGCCACACGCCACTTTGGGACCTTAACAATATCCCAACTGACCGGGCTACCCCGAAGGACAAACATGTGCCCGTTCCCCGGACCTCAATATCTCTCATTATCCGGTGGAGTCCGATCACTCGCTACGGATGAGCCCAGAGCCAGATCCCCGACCGGCCCACTCAAAGTCATTCCAAGACCGCTCAACCCGAGGTCCCAAATCCGCCATCAGTAGTAGAACACATTTGGTGGGATATTTGTGATCGTCCCGATTGCCTTGAAAGGGACTATCAGATCGGATACACGAGGACCGTCCTCCTAAGAAAAAGAAAATTTCCTCCCAGCAAAATTGAGGGAGAGATTCGAGACCGGTGATAACAGCTGGGAACGCTCGGGGAGCCATCTGGGGATTTGATTATTATGTACTACTCCGGTCAGTCTTCCCCAAAGCAAAAAGGGGTAAAAGAGCAGAAAACCCTTGCCAACGACATTGAGACTTTCGGATACCAGCAGTACCGCAGAACGAAGTCCAACCCCCTCGGGGTCGCCCAAGATTCGGTTGTCCAGCTCCCTAGTATACACCGATGAAGAAAAACCGACGCCAGCCTGGGCGCTCCCACTCAATCAACATGTTGACTGGAGATGGCAACCGCCACAAAAGGCATCAGTATAACCCGGGGGCTTCGGCAAAGACTCTACCTCGCAAGAAAAAGGCACGAAGCGACAGGTTTAATGACTCTCTATCCCGAGACAAGGACCAAATCTATGATCCTCACCTATATGGGAGCATGATCACCTTCTGCGATGAAGATTTGCCAAGAGATGTCTCCCAACACAATGAAGCTTTGTACATCACTATTCGGCTCAACACCATATCACTCCCTGGGGTATTAGTGGACAATGGATCATCGGTAAACGTCCTTCCCCTCAGCATGATGAGGGCCCTCCGCATAAATGAAAGGCGCGTGATCCCATCTACCCGGTGTCCAAGGCCTACGACGGTTCGTCTCGCCCCATCCTGGGGACGGTGACTACTGAACTCTGGTACGAAACCCAAATGGTGCCCGCAAAGTTCCATGTAATGGATATCCCCTCCGAGTTCACAGCCCTGCTAGGGCGCCCTTGGTTGCATCACATGAAAGCCATAGCCTCCACTCTACACCAATGCGTCAAATTCATCAACCGGCAGGGAGACCTTGAAGTCATAAGGGGTGACAGTTTCCTCATAGGGAACGAAGCTGAAACAATAGCCAAGAACGCCCACGGTCAAACACCGGGGCTACATCCTTCAAGAGGCAAGTCTCGCCAGCATCCTTTGGAATCCAGCAATGCCAACTATGTCGACACACTCAAGCGAGCAGACTCCGAAGAAGTTCGATTCATCAAATTTAATTGCTATTTCCAACACTTGGAGGCGTACTGGAAGGAAACGCTGAACACCGCCATGATACAGGCACACAAGTCCCCGGTCCTCAATCACAGATTTGTCAGTATTCTGCAAACCCATTCTTTGGCCTCGCCGGGCGAGGAGATTTTCATGATAAAAGTCAGCAAACACCGACAGACTCGGCTCGAATCTATGAACGTCGTGTGGGACGTCCTCCTTGCTGAACTACCTGCCGAGCCTTTCCGCTCGAGTATGGGACATGAGATTTTTCTAGCAGCTCACCGAGACGCAATGCGTCCTTACATCTGGATTGAGCGGTCAGATTGTGACGAAACGGAAATCCCCAGGATTGAGGAAGATCCCTACATCCACATGCTCAGCTTTCAGACGCCAAACACAATTGATTCTGGTTCAGACAAAGAGATGATAGCAGCGACTGAGGAGGGAGCACAGAGACCATGCCTTTCCCGGGTTGTGAAGCCACCGACAGTGATGCCGCTAAAGAATTGGGAAACTCTCTCAGGCCCGTCCGCGACCAAAGAGGAAATGATCACCAAGCTTGGATTGGTCCCCCGTCCTTTCGTGTCAACCTTTGTAAAGTCCTCCGAGTCTCTCATTGTTGAGTTCGAGTCTCTCGAGTCGTCCGATGGCCTCACGCCTGAAGACCACGAAATTGTAGCCAATGCTGTATTCCCTCTTATTCTCAATGAAATGACGAACCTTTCTGAGTATCCCTTAATTGCCACTTTAACTAATGATGAATTAACTAATAATCTAAAAACAGTTAATAACGATTCACTAGATGAAGAGGCAGACACATTAAATGAACAATATATCAAAGAAATCTTTAAGCAGGTTGTCCTAAAGAGGAAAATCGGGCCCAAGCTGCCGAAGAGATTTTGACAAGTGTGAATCTGGGAACTGCGGAAGAGCCTAAAGAGACGCAGATTGGTAGTTTCTTCGAAGGGACTGAAAGGGACGCCCTAATTGAGCTGCTAAAAGAATTCGTGGATGTGTTCGCGTGGTCCTATAAAGATATGCCAGGCCTCGATCCTTCCATAGTTGAGCACCGAATACCGCTCGACCTTAAGTCAAGCCAGCAGCGAGAAGCTAAGAAGAATTAAGCCCGAATGGTCCCTACAAGTGAAAGAGGAGATAGAAAAGATGCTCAGAGCAGGTTTCATCAGGGTCATTGAATACCCAACATGGCTGTCCAACATAGTGACGGTGACCAAAGCCAACGGAAAAATCCGATCTTTGCGTAGACTTCAGGGATCGAACAAAGCCAGCCCAAAAGACGATTTCCCCTGCCAAACATCGACATTTTGGTAGATTCCACGGCCAACCATGAAGTCAAATCCTTCGTCGACGGTTTTGCCGGCTACAACCAAATCAAAATGGCAGAAGAGGATCAAGCCAAAACAGCCTTCACAACCCCTTGGGGACCTACTGCTACACGGTCATGCCATTCGGACTAAAGAATGCTGGGGCTACGTACCAAAGGGCAGCTACAGCTCTGTTCCATGACATGATCCACAAAGAAATTGAGGTCTATGTGGACGACATGATAATACATTCCAGAGGATCAGATGGCCAGCACTTTGTTGATTTGAGAAAATTCTTCGGCCGCCTCCGAGACCACAGCATGAGACTGAATCCAGCCAAGTGCACCTTCGGTGTAAGACGAGGTAAGGTGCTAGGGTATATGGTGACAGAACGGGGAATCGAAGTAGATCCCCAGAAAATCAAGGCGATAGTTGAAATGAAGCCACCCCGGACACTGACAGAAGTGAAATCCTTCATGGGAAGACTGCAATACATAAGCCGCTTTGTGAATCAGCTGACCTCGATCTGCGAGCCGATCTTCAAGTTGATGAAGAAAAATGCCTACACAGAATGGACCCCAGAATGTCAGCTTGCCTTTGAACAGATCAAGGCATACCTTGTGAATCCTCCGATTCTCTGCCCACCACATCGGCAAAAGCCACTCTTGCTATATCTAACTGTCACGGATACGGCAATTGGGGCTATGCTAGCTCAAGAGAAGAAAGATTCCAAAGTCGAAAACGCCATCTATTTCGTAAGCAGAAAGCTCCAAGGAAGCGAACTCAATTACTCTGCTTGCGAGAAGACTTGCGCAGGTTTGGTCTGGGTAGTGGGAAAGTTGAAACACTACATGCAGTCTCACCCGATACATCTTGTTTCAAGGATAGACCCCATCAAATATCTGTTCGACAAGCCTTCCATCTCCATGAGATTGGCAAAATGGTCGTTCTTTTTGGCCGAATATGACATCGCTTATGTTTCAAGGAAATCCGTAAAAGGACGCATAATGGCAGAACATCTGGCCGATTTCCCAAGTGATGAGTCCCGAGGACTGAAACCTCAATTTTCCGATGATGGAATCTTCGCTCTAGAAGGAGAAAATCGCTGGCAACTCTTCTTCGACAGGGCGTCAAACTAAAGGGGGAACGGGATAGGAATGCTTCTGGTCGATCCTACTGACGAACATACCCCCATAGCAGCAAGGTGAACTTGAAGTCACCAACAACGCTGCTGAATATGAAGCTTGCATAGCCGGGGTTGAAGCCGCCCTTGAAAGAAATATCAAGGAATTGGAGGTGTATGGTGACTCGCCCTCATCATCAATCAGGTCTCTAACAAATGGAAGACCGTGGATCCGGGTTTGAGAAGTATCATGCTTACATGGAAGAACTAGTGGCTCAATTCAAAGAAATCGCCTTTCATTACCTGCCAAGGGACCGAAACAGGTTCGCAGATGTCTCGCTACACTAGCCTCTCTTGTCGAAATACCTGAAGGAAAGTCTCGTTAAACCATTCAGAGTCGGGAGAAGAGAAAACCCCGCCTATTGCTTCGAAATTGAAGCGGAAGCCGAACTGATCAATGATCCCCGGTACACTCGTATTTACCAAGCACCTGAAGGATGGTGAGGCCTCTTTCAAAAATGAAGATGGGGAATATAAAGAAGGAATCAAAGCAAAAAGTCTCTCACGAAGCGGCTCGCTTCCCATTATGTTCTTTTGGGAAATATGCTATACAAGAAGCGTTATCAAGGCCCCTCCCGCGATGTATCGCAAACAAGAGGCTACCGAACTCATGAAAGAAATACATGGTGGTACTGCGGCCCTCACATGAATGCTCGAGCTCGATGCAAATCATACCGAGAATGGGGTATTTTTGGATCTCCATGGAAGCCGATCGCATCCAGTTTGTCAAAAGCTGCGACAAATGTCGGCCGATACTCAAATCTTAATCACTTGCCTCCTCACGAGTTATACTGCATGACAACCCCTTGGCCTTTCGTCACTTGGGGAATTGATGTCATAGGCAAAATCACACCATCAGGTAGTAACGGCCACGAGTTCGTCCTGGTAGCCGTGGATTATTTCACCAAGTGGGTTGAAGCCAAGTCCTACAAAATCCTCAACTCAAAGAAAGTTGCCCTCTTCATCAAAGAAAACATCATGTGCAGATACGGTTTGCCAGCCGAAATCATCTCAGATAATGGATCCCACTTCGAAGGGGAATGTGAAAAATTGCTGGCAGAATTCCGAATAACCCGTCACAAGTCATCTCCCTACAGGCCCCAAACCAACGGAGCTGTCGAAGCAGCAAACAAGACTCTGGAAAATATCATCCGGAAAATGGCTGTCCAAGGCAGAGATTGGCCCGAGAAGTTACACCTGGCACTCTGGGGCTACAGAACATCAGTCAGAACGGCAACTGGGGAAACACCTTTTGCCCTCACATACGGAATGGAAGCCGTACTCCCAATCGAGCTAGAGATCCCCTCGCTCCGTATACTGCTGGAAAGCCAGATCAACGAGGTCGAATGGCTCCAAAGTCGCCATGATGAATTGGCCCTACTAGACGAACGCCGACTGAAGGCCATGGAACACATCCGAGCCTACCAAGGAAGAATGGCTAGAGCCTTCGACAAGAAAGTAAAGCATCGGGAGATCCGAGAAGGTGATCTCGTTCTAAAAGAAAAGCCCCCAGTCCGTATCAACCCTCTCGGCAAATGGGAGCCTGTATGGGTCGGGCCATATGTCGTCCAGAAGATCTTCTCCGGAGGAGCCATGCAACTTGCGGACCTCGACGGGAATCCCTTTGTACACCCAGTGAACGGTGACAAGCTGCCGAGATACTACGCGTAAAAAAACAAAAAAAAAACAAAAACAAAAAAAAAGAGTGCTAAAAGAGTAATACCCAACTAGGTTAGAAACCCGAAAAGGGCGGCCTAGGTAAAAAACAGGGTTGCACCAAAAAAAAACAAAAAAGAGTTCACCAGGTTGAACTACGAAGACCTGAGCTCCTCAAAATGAGGGGAACGTAGGCAGCCGGAAACGGTTCGGTCTAAAGCACAAATAAAAGCCATACTTTGGCATCAATACAATTGGTCAGACCATGAAAGCGTCTCGAAAAACTCTAAAGCAATTCAAATATTCATTACAAGTTAAAAGCTCTTTGATGAGTCTAAGCCCGATTCATTCCTACAACTGGCAACCTGCTAAAAGAAAACTAAGATACATAATCAAACTAATGTGTCTGTCATGGCAAGAAAGGGATACTTGGAAACCTCAGAGTCACTCCAAGCCACTCGCATCGGCCCCTCCCCTCTTCTTCCCCCTTCGAGTCTTTCTCTTCTGAACCGGAAAAATGTCGGTACTCCTCCTACCAAGCTCTGGTATAGGAACAGGGTCTATCAAACCAGCCTCTGTCAGGGACTTAGTAGCCCTAGCGTCATCCCTCATCTCCTGTAACCTAGCCGGTAGCGTAGGAGCCCTCCTCTCCTGTCTCTTAACGTAAGCCTCATAATCGAGCCACGCCGTCTCCGCTCCTGTCATGAGGGTTGGCCCTCGCCTCGGCCCTCCTCCTCTCGAAGCAGCCTCGGTCCTCCGCACCCATAATGGCCTCACGCCGTCTCAAAATAGCCACCCGAGTCTCTCCCGAGATGCCTCTCATACCAATCCAGGTACCAAGTGGTCGTGAACACCCTGGTCTCGGACGCCGAGAATGACCCGAGGAGGAAAGGCATCATACCTCCATGCTCGGGAAAGAAATGGAAACACCGAGGGATCATCCATGGAAACAGGAGCCACCACCCCGGTAGCTACATCATCAAAGCCCTCCAAAGGAACCTGCTTCCAAGCCAAACCGCCTAAGGATCGAGCCGGAATGTAGAAGCCGGACCGAGAAAGCCCCGGAAGCATAACCACATGGGACCCGTCCTGAAGCACTCTGCGAGTCTCCACCCACCAACGAGGCACCAACCATCTGATATCTTCAGCCCGGCGACCCGCCATCCAACGCTCCCACGAGCCCCGATCACCAAAATCTACATCAACACCTCTCCTGGCAAAAGTCCAAGGCCTCGATCATATCGAGGTTTCCCGAAGAACCCCAAACGCTCCATCGCCCACAGTGGTCAAGAGGAACGGGCCGCCCGTGCATATACCGCCGTCCGGTAGCTAATCTGTCGAGAGCATGAAAAGTCTCCCCGAATCAAAGGAACGACATCTGCGCCTGTGCGACAGCTGAACGACAACATCCGCAAAGACCGATGGCAAATCCCAAAGGAGTAGACCATGAACAGGGTGCCAAACATACAAAGTGCAAAGGCATCCCAATAGGCATCATCCACCAAGCCTAGGCCCCTAAATCTGTCGGGAAGACCGGAAATATCGAGACGATCGGGACCGCGGATCATACCTTGCACTTCCTCCGGGAAAGATGAAGGAGGACGCACACCGTCAACAAAAGAAGCCCCTCCGGCAAAGGGACCGCTATCTCTTCCACCTCCGACCTCCAAGTAAGGCCCGAAATTCTTCGACAGTCGGAACAATCTCGTTGAAGGAAAGGCAAAAGACATGCCTTCTAGTATCCAAAAACGAAGAAGAAGCTCTTAAGAGGTCATAATCCGGAACCAATTCTTTGAGAGACCACAAGCATCGTATCTTGTACCTTTCTTCAAAAAATGATCTTCTCTCGTGCATGATCTCCCTACACTACTCCTTGAACTTTTCAAAGAACAACATTTGCCTTTCTTTGGACAATTTTGGAGAATTTTTGGCCATTTCCATGGTTTTTCTCTTTCTCCCGAAAATGGTGTTTGACCGGAGGTTGAAGAGGATATTTGAATTTGAAATAAAGCAAGACCAGGTCTGAACCAAAATTAAAGGACAATGTCGTAAAGCGCCCCTATCCGCGCGGACATGATTGTCCGCAGAAAAAATCTGCAACAGTCCAAGCCGCTACATCAAAAGAGGAATATTCCGTCCGGTTGCTCGAAACTTGTGCAAAAACCTCCCCAAACCAGCCCATATACCAAACACCCTTGCAAAAAAAACCAAGGCTCATGCGACACTGCATTCATATTGCATTGCATTCATAAAATAAAATCCTAAATTATTACATTCCAAAAAAAAAAAGAGAGTGTGCAAAAAAAAAAAACAAACAAACATAAATCCTAAATTATTACATCCAAAAAAAAAAAAAATGTGCATAATATGTACAAATCTAAATCTCAAAAAAAAATCAATCGGAGTCTCCAGCGCCCGATGTCTCCCCCCGGCCCCTCTTGCGACTCGGGCCCGCCTCCTCAGAGCCCCGAAAATCTCGGGCTCGGAATCGTCCTCGTCTCCCGAAGAGGCTCGTCAGGACCAACCGCACGCTCCGATAGGGCAAGCCGAGATCTGCGAAAAGTCGTATCCGAAGGTGAAGGCGTCGGACTCCTGCACGTACGAAGACGACCCGCCATGCTGCCAAACGTGTCCTCGCCCGTGTGGATCCCCGAGAATGACGTGATCCGAAGGCGCACCGCGCGGGATCAAGAAGAGGAGACAAAGGAGTCTCTGAAGAAGTCTCTGAGCGAATAGGGGAAGCCTCCCGTCCGACAGGCGCCGGCCGTGGTCGCTCGCTCTAGCTCGAGGAGCCCCGCAAGCGACCATCCTCCTGATGAACCTCTTGGCTCCGATCACTTGCTTCGTCAGCTTCTCGACGACCACCTCCGAAAACTGCACAAAAGCAAAAGCGTCAAAAAAAAAAAGGGAAGTGATGCTAAAGATGATGAAAAAAAAAAAGAAAGAGAAGCCATACCTTCATACCCGGACGAGGCCGGAAAGCTCGTGGAAGTCGCCGGCCGAGGGATTCGCACCCTCAATCGGACCCCATCCTGGATATAGGAAAAATCCGTCCGAGGGTACCGCGGGATCCCAAGCCCCTCCCTATCCAAAACCTGAGGCATCCTCAGCCTCCTCAAGACAAATGTCGCATACGGCTCAATCGCCACGAAGTCCGAGAAGTGCTGACCTGCTCGGTAATCATCCCAGGTCACGGACCGATCGCTCGGGTGCATCATATCGGCGGGAGGCTCCACCGGTGTCCTCAAAGGCGAGTTCACGCCATGCTGGCGCGTCACCCTCTCTCCTGCATAATATGCATCGCAGTCAGACCCTCAAAATCCTCCATTGCCTTGTCCCGGATCTCGCCGCCCTTCACGCTACCTCAAAGCGATCCTGTGGGAAGAATATCATCCCCTCATCTGTCTCGGCCTCCGTCAAAGGAAGGCAATCCGCGTACCTGAGAGTCGTACGCCCCCTGGAGCTTATCTTCTCCCGGGCATGCTTGGACCAAGACTGCATGGCCGGATACGCCCCGACGTACTCCGCCGGCTGCCGCCACACCGTGACGTGGAAAAACTCCAACGCCCATACCTGCGAAAGGTAAAAATCCAATCAATCCAGTGCAAATAAAAGTGTGTGCTCAAAAGAAGAAAGGGAAAGCAAATACCTCCAGGGCAAACTCGAAGCAGTACAAGGAGCTCACAGCCTTCCGGCTGTACCTATCAAGAGCAAAATAAAGCTCTGCCACCCCGGCCTCCCCACGAGACATCTCCGGCCGTCTCCATGTCCTCCAAGGACCTCAGCAAGGCAAAGACCGCCGTCCCCTCAGCATGTCCAAAGAGCGTGCTCGAGAAAGCAAACCACAAGAAGGCCCTGGCAATCTGATCGGCGCCTATCCTCTCCTCCCCAGCCTCATAGCTCGCTATGGTCTCCACAATCTTGCCGTAGACCACGGCATACTCCATCCCCATCCCCTTTTTGGGAATAGGGGAAAATCCCAGAAGAGCTCGCAGACAGCATCGCCGTAGCCATCTCGCCACTCAATGCCGCGTCCATTAAAGGACAGGCCCGTGATCGCAGCATAGTCGGAGGGCGTAACCGTAGCCTCGCCCCGAAGAAGTGGAAGGTGTGGGTCGCGTCCCCACCAGGCCGCGCCGTAGCAAACATCAAGCCCTTGCTCTTAGGGAACTTGACCCCCCTCAAACACTCGACGAACTCCCAGAGCCCCGTCTCGACAACAATCTGTCTCGGACTCGGCAAAGCTCCTCGGCCCGCATCCGGAAGCCGGTCCCACAAGTCAATCACAGACTCCACCGATCCTCGAGTCTTCATTTTGTTCAGCTGCTCCGTCACAAAACGGTTTCCGCCCTGTAATAAAAAAAAGAGAGAAAGAGAAAATGTCAAAAAGATTGCATTTGCATTTACATTTAAAAAAAAAAAGAAATTTCGACAAAGATGACAAAGATACAATGAGCATAGCCCCATTTTTCTCGCATAAAAGAAAACAATTTTCAGCAAGTCCCAATGCATTCATCAAAAAAAAAAAGAGATGCATTCTTACGGAAGTAAAAACTCCGTCCCATTTTCATAAAATAACATGCATCATCTCAAAAAAAAAAAAAATTTGCATACATGCATATCATCCATCTTACATGCAACGGGAGGAAAAATCCATCCCACTTTTCAAAAAAAAAATATATACTAAACATACATACATCCCATATTGGCAAAATACCCATTCTTTCCAAACAAAATGCATGCATTGCATCATCATTCATTAACATGCAATATTCAATTTCAAAAAAAAAAAAAAAAATCACAATTCTTCGAATTTTCACATGTAATTTTCGAATTGAAAAAAAAAATGTGGCAAAAATGCCAATTCTTTTTCCCAAGCAAAGTGCACATTTTGGGTTACTCATATACTCATTACAACATGCAAAGCATCAAAATCAAGATTCAAAGCCAAGAACATCAATCATTCGAATTTTCAAAAAAAAAAAAATTCAAAAATCACCCAAAAATTTCAAGCAAGAAATCGACAAGAGGATCAAGAGGATTCGAAGAATACCGTTCGGAGATGCGGATCCGAAGCCCAATGTTGCCAAGCATCGGGGTAATGCTCCTCCTCAACCGATTGCGAAAGATTGTAATGCCTCCTCATCCGGACGAGCTCCAATCGCCTCTCCGCTACCGGGCCACGTCCTTGGCCTTGAAAAGCGCCTTCCCCGTGTTCCATTGCTCAAAAAATCGAAGAAATCGGAAGATTTTTGAAGCTTTTTGGCCAAAAATGGCGGATTTGCAGAATTTTCTCTCTCTCTCTCGTAATTTTCTGTAAAAACTGAATGGGGAAGAGAAAGGGCGTTGGCCCTAATTAATACCCCTGACTTTCCATCCCTGTCCGCGCGGATAGGATTGCAAGGGTCAAAATGACCCTTTTGCCCCTTAAAATTTCAGGACTCTGCAATTCAGTCCCCAACTTGACAAAGTTAACAAAGTTAACCAAAGTCAGCCCCTTGTCAAGAAAACCAATCTCCGGCAGTCAAACGTAAGACCGAGTGCCCCGAGAAAGATAACGAGATCCCGTATCTTTCATCAAAATTGCCCCCGGCAGTAAAACGTAAGACCGACTGACCCGAGAAAGATAACGAGATCCCGTATCTTTCATCAAAATTACCCCCGGCAGTAAAACGTAAGACCGAGTGCCCCGAGAAAGATAATGAGATCCCGTATCTTTCATCAAAATTACCCCCGGCAGTCAAACGTAAGATCGAGTGCCCTGAGAAAGATAACGAGATCCCGTATCTTTCATCAAAATTGCCCCCGGCAGTCAAACGTAAGACCGAGTCCCCCGAGAAAGATAACAAGATCCCGTATCTTTCATCAAAATTACCCCTGCCAAACGTAAGACCGAGTGACCGAGAAAGATAACGAGATCCCGTATCTTTCATCAAAATTACCCCCTGAGCCAAACGTAAGACCGAATGACCCGAGAAAGATAACGAGATCCCGTATCTTTCATCAAAATTACCCCTAGCCAAACGTAAGACCGAGTGACCCGAGAAAGATAACGAGGTCCCGTATCTTTCATCAAAATTACCTCCTAGCCAAACGTAAGACCGATTTCCTGCATAAATACGTCGATTTTCCCAAAGAAAGGCTAACGAAATCCCCAAAGAAAGTTAACGGAATCCCAAAAGCCAACGAAATCTCGAGTAGTACTCGAACTACGAAAGGGCTTGATTCCCACTGGGGATACGTAGGTAGCCTATCATTAGATCCACCCTCGACCAAAACGGTCACCCTATCCTTCTAAGCAGCAGACAAAGTCCACCGAAAGGCCATTTCAAATTAAGGTCCGAGGCGCCTAAAAAGCCATCATCATCAAGGTCCGAGGCACCTAAAAAGCCATCATCATCAAGGTTCGAGGCACCTAAAACGCCATCTTCATCAAGGTTCGAGGCACCTAAAACGCCATCTTCAAGGTTCGAGGCACCTAAGACGCTATCATTAGGAAAGCGATAAATCGCAATCATCCCCAGCAGAGACCGAAAATGGTCATTCCTATCCCCAAACAGAAATGGATAGCCATCGACCGAAGATGGTCATCTCTTATCCTCAAGCAGAAGTTTCTTTCCAAAGCAAACGACCGTAGAACTCGCTCATCGTTCGAGGCACCTAAAACGCCATCATCTCCAGGGTCAAAGACCCGAACTACGACTGGCTTGATTCCCACTAGGGATACGTAGGTAGCCTATTGAATAGGTTCAGCCACCCGATCACTCGATCATCCCGCCAAATATGGAGCCTTACTCTTATCGACGACCCCGCTTCCTTCGAAAGCGCCGTCGTCGAGGGGCTACTGTAAGTGCTCCAATTTGAGCTTGTTAGAATTTTCGTTAGAAAATTAACGAAAGTTATAACATTTCTAACAATTCCTAACTATCCTAACATTTCTAACAAAGTGAGGGTAAAATGGGCATTGTTATTTAAGGTTAAACCTTAAAAAGAATCTCAAAAAGCAAAACAAAAGAAGAAAACCAAAAATGGCAATGGCTGGAACATAATCTGGCTGTTTAATTTGAATTTTGAAAAGATTATTCCTTGTGTCCAAAGCCTGAAGCTGCATTTAATGAACAGTGCACGCTGAGGTTCCTGTCCGCGCGGATGACTTTGCAATTTCAGGAGGGCTATAAATTGAGCCCTCCAGTCACAAAAATAAGGAGGAAGAACACATTTTGCACCGAACCTCTGGCGAAATATAGAGAGAAAACAGTGAGAATTCTTCAAGAATTGTCACCTTTTTCTCTCCAATCTTTCCCAACTCATATTCATCCACTCACTCTCATATTAAAGCCCTAAACACTCATACACTCAAGCCAAACACTCAAGAACACAAGGAAGATTGGTAAACCCTCCTCCTCCTAACCCTAAATCTCAACCATGCATGCATCTTCAAACTACAAAATGTAGTTCTTTCATCTTCTTGCTCTAGATCTAAGAAAATCACCATGGAAGACCATCTCCATGGATGATCTTCTACAAAGATCAAAATTATTTTTAAGCTTTCTTACTTTCTTGCAAAGAAAACTCATTTTCAAAACCCTAAAAACCATTTTCAAGCATAAAATCTTGATTTCAAAGGATAAAATTCCCCTTCCCAAGCAAATGAAATGCTTAGTCCTAATGTACCCCAAGGATGGTTTGGTATAGTTGATTCACCACTAAAATGTCTAGTGATCACTAACCAAAACCTAAGGAAATAGGGACAAGCATGGATGCAAAACCCCCCTTAAAATCATATTTTCTTTCTTGAGAAGTTGCTGTCCAGTAGCAATTTTCTCAGACCTCAGTCCATGGTCTTAATTTTTGGACACAGATGAACTTGGAATTTGGTGTTGACTACAAAATAATTTTTGTAGCCAACATCCAGAGCTTTCCAGACATATTTTTACCTTATTTTTTGGGTGAGTAAAACTCCTCTTTTCAAATTTTCTTTCAGAGGCTAGTTCATCAGCTTCTGGGAATCCAGATCTCATGTCTGAGGTTTCCAGAAGGTTTTGACCCCTCAAATCTTCTCCAAAATGTAAAATTCCTTCGCACAAACTTTATTTAAGGTGTCTAGAACAACTTTCATTCTCTGAGTTTATCCAGATTATGAAGTTTTAAGACCCTTGAATCCCTTTTAAAATCAAAGGTCCACTGCCTTTTTCATTCTGGCAGAAATGGCTCTCAACTTCAAAAGGTCTTTTGAGTACCAAATCTCAATCCAAAATCTTCCAAAAATCATGGGATCAGTTTAAAGTCTTAAAAAGATATCCCAATTTTTACTTTTCTGAGTTTCAACTTATTTTGTCCAAAACACACACACACACCCACCCAAATGATTTTCAGCTTGGAAGACTCGTTTTACGAGGCGCGTCGGGTGCACACTAACGTCCTTCCTGACGCGTAACATGACCTCCGAACCTAAATCTCTGATCTCGGGCTTTTTTCAAAGTTTTGGCCTTCAAAATTAAAATGGCGTGGCGACTCCGTTTTCCGGTTTTATTTGGTTTTTCAAAGAAACGCAAAAACCGAATTTTCCCGCGAATGGCAACATCATCACAGTTGTCCCCGACCCCGACCACCACCCCTAGCTCGGCCCCCTACCCCTTCTACTACCACCACTTTCAATTTCAATATCCTTCCTCTCTTTGTTGGGTATTTGAATTTTGATAATCAAAATCATCGTTGGGGGATGAAGAATCAACATGTTCCTTGCCCAAATTGCTTCTTCTTCGATTTGAAGCCATTTGAGTTAGGAAAAAGAAAGATTGAAATTGAAATCTAGTTTAAAAATGAAGAAAAATACTAATTTTGTTAAAAAACTAACTGAAAATGAGATAATATTTAACTGAAAATTGGATGAGAGAGTTAGAGAATATGTGAATATTTGAAAGTATAAGAGAAAAAGTAGAGAGAAATAATGTGGAAATAAAATGAAAGGAGGGAGGTGATATTTATAGTTAGTTTTAATGTTTTTTTTTTTTGTAAAATCATCCGTTAGTAACCTAAACTAACTAGAGAAATGGCTAAAGGGGGGGGGGGGAAGGACAGGCGTGACAGGCGTCAGGCAGGTGCCAGGCGGCCCAGCCCAACGGTCAACCCACTTCCCCAAGTCTCAACAGTCATATAACCGTTTCATTAGAATACTAAATTGTCGGTTTTGTCGGCGGATTAACCGTCGATTTTAATCGGCGGTTAAATCGGCAATTGGACCGATTTTTCTTACCTTCACCGAACCATCAAAACCCCGGTTTTGATTGAGCCGGTCCAGTTCAACGGCATTGACCTTTTTTTTTTCACGATTTTAATTAGACTTTTGGCTACCTCTTTCTCAATCAAACAATAGAGTTTGAGCCGAACCGCCCCTACAAAAACCACAGAAGTGACGTAAAGGCTACGTCCCGTCACATACACCCACTTGCATATAAAAGACACCATTGCATTTGCTGCAGAGCTTTCAATTATCATTTTGATCCTTTTTGTCTTTACTGAATCAAACACGTCAAGTTTCTATACAATTGAAGACACGCTTCAATCATCATGGATAATTCTAATCTAAATTCTCAAGCTTCAGGAACTACAATCGAGCAATTGAATTCTAGGGTTTCTGCTTTCTCAAACAGCGATCGAGATAGAGTTTTCCCAAACTCTAATCTTCAATCGGTAATTATTTCTGCTTGTTATTTAGCTTTCAGTTATTCAATATCATTGTGTAAAATTATTGGTCAATTGAATGACACCCTGATTATTCGAATTCGTTTCTCCTTCATTCGTTTGAATTTAGGGATTTAATCATTTGTGCTTGTCGATGAAGAACAAATGACTTTCTAGTTTACTGGTTGACTTTAAACTTGGAGATTTTTTAGCCAAAAACAAAGTATAAAACATAGTCCAAGTTTCAATTATGATTTGTCCCAAAAATTGTTCCATAATAAAGGCCATAATTATGGTGCAATTTCAATAAAGCATAAGCAAGTAATGCCCGAATTTTGAGAAGAATTACTTGTCGAATGGAACTATCATTTTTTTATTCTGGGGTTGTGGTGGGGGGTTAGGAAGGAGTATCAAATTCATGCTCTATCTTTGTTCTGAAAGGAAAACTGCAGTCTTTTAACATTTCTTGTAGTTACTTTGCACTTTCAAAAATATGTATACCAATATATGGGTCTTGACTAGCAGAATTGTTTTTTCCTACTCTGCCTTGATGCGGATGACAGGAGTTTGGTGCGTGTTCGAAATATAGTGGTTTTGATGAAGTTGACAGCACACTCGGTTTTATGAGCCATGAAATCAATAGACATGAACTTTATGTTACTGAAAAGTGCCAACAGACCAAGGATGAAAATGACAATTCAAGATGGAAAAGCCAGCAAACAGCTGAAAGTGAAGAATGTTACACATTACCCAAGTTCACTAGAGAGACTGATGAAAATAATGGTTTGGAGAGTCAACAACTCATTAAATCTTCCAAGTCAGGTAATCTGATAAGGAAGGAAGTTAACATTAACAGGAGTTTGATTAGTCAATCCATGGCTAAAATTGAAGAATGTGATACAAAACCATTATCCAGAGATGTTGTGGTGCACAGTGATAAGACTAGTGGTGCTATTAGCGGACATATAGATGTGCCTGAAGAATATAGCGCCGATTCATTACAATGTAGTAGTGGTGTGGGTGATGAAAAAGAATCAAATGGCGGCCATGAGAAATTAGGAAAATATTTCATTTACGAGCCACCTCTTTCTGAAGACACTGGGGTCTGGATTCCTGTATCAGTTCCCCCCATGTCAGAAAGTGAGCATGAAGAGTGGAGCAGAGGTTTCTCCTCAGTTGGGGGAATTTTCCCTGACAAAGACCTTGGATGGGGTCAGTTTTTTGATGAAGAGAAAGAGTTAACCATGTGGGACGTCGTTGTTGAAATGTTACTTGTGGCGCGTGGTAAAGTGAGCTCTTTTGCCTCCGGTGACAAAATTTCTTTGATATCTAGACACCTTATTGAGCAAGCTTGGAAAGAGATGGCCGATACTCTAACAGAGGCCAACATTGGTAACACACAAGAAATTCTTCAGACACAACCACCTAAATGGTTACCTGATAGTACAGCTTCCGCGTGTATGCTTTGTGGTGTGAGGTTTCACCCTATCATGTGCACCAGGCATCACTGCCGTTTTTGTGGAGGAATATTTTGCAGCAAGTGTACCAAAGGGAGGAGCCTGGTGCCAGAAACATTTCGCGCCGCAAATCCGCAACGAGTATGTGATGTATGCTTTGTGCGCCTTGAGTCTGTCCAGCCACTCTTAATGAATCAAGTAAGTCGGGCTGCCCAGTTGCCAACACATGATCTGACAGATCTGAGCACTTTGAGATCATGGCTAAATTTTCCGTGGGGACAGTCCATGGAATATGAAATTTACAAAGCAACAAACACAATCCGGGGCTATAACAAGGTGATTTTTCTTCCAAGTATTGATTAAGTTTGGCCTTTCATTTATGGAAACTTGGCTATGATAGTGTGTTTATCTCTCTTTTCCATTTTTGTACAAGAAAACTCACAATCCCCACAGGCACATACTTGGCTATTGTTAAAAGTGTACTCAACACAGCACTTGTTTCAGTTAATTTGAGGTTCTTCTCACCTGTTTAGTATATGAAACTGTCATTTCAATCGTTGGGAATGAACATGTCCCTTCGAACGAGCCTCCTGCCATTGTGACTGTTCATTAGAATTTAATTTGCCCAACCTTGTCACTTTCTGTATATTAAACACGCGGATGCTAGGTCAAGATGGTTTATTACATCAATGGCCAAGAGTTTCCTTAGATAGAGAGAGAATTATCGATAATCTATTTAGTTTGTGAAATAAGTTAAGTGTATCTTTGACAGCTGTATTTGATTGAAAATGTGTCATGTACGTGTGGATGAATTTCTTTGGCGATAAGACATCAGATGGAATTTGGGTGCAAAACCAGTGAGCTGTCTTCTTAGCGTAGGTGAATAGCTACCAAAGAAGAGCATCGTTCATTGATGCAACACTGCCTATGCATGTTCCTCATATTACTTGTTTTGATTTATTTCAAGGTATTTAAATGTTTCATCAGTTAATTGATCACAAAATCTCAGGTTGGTTCGTTGAGACCTGAGAGGTCAATTCCAGATGCTGTTCTGCGACAAGCAAAAGGCCTCGCAATTCTAACTATTGTGAAGGTTGGAGTTATGGTAACCTACAATATAGGAACTGGGCTGGTGATTGCTCGTAGAGATGATGGCTCTTGGTCTCCACCTTCTGCTATTTCTTCTCTAGGTGTTGGATGGGGTGCTCAGGTTAGTACTCATTTCTGTGTTTTAATACAATCAAGTGTATTTCCTCGTATAAAAGTTAGTGACATTTTTCCAAGTGTCATGCTTTGTCTTCTGATCTTGATCACAATTTTTGTCGCTTCCACTTCTCTAGGGGACTCTATTAGTTGCTGATGCCTCGTAAGAGGTTCAAGTAGATGGTTTTACCCTCTTTAGAGAGTGGCTGCAAAAGTTTGTGCTTGTAACATATTGGAATCCTGTCGAGCACTCTTTAAATTTTGTTTGAACTGCTTGTGACTTGTGAGGGATTATGAAGAAATCAATGAACTAGAGTTCTTCTAATGGTGTTAAGTATTTGAAATGAAATTGATATGGAAGCCTCGTCATTCTTTTCTAAAATCGTTTTTCCCATTGCAGTAAAAACTGCACCACAAACACTTTCTCATCTTTTCTTGATGTTCCTTCAAAGAACCTATCTGATATACAATTAGATTCAGTTGGATGATGAGTTATTGTTAGATGCTAAGGTTTATTTATATTTAGAAAATTGAACATCTATATGATCATGCTTATTAGGCTTGCGTTGCTTACAATTGTTTGATTTGTTTCAGGCTGGAGGTGAATTCACGGACCTTATAATTGTATTGAGATCAGATGATGCTGTGAAAACCTTCAGCAGTAATGTTCACCTTTCAATTGGAGCTGGTTTGAGTGCGGCTGTAGGCATTGTTGGGCGGACAGCTGAAGCTGATGTACGAGCTGGCACCAGTGGCTATGCTGCTTGTTATACATATAGCTGCAGTAAAGGTAATTAAATGTATAACCAGTTATAATTTAGTATTTCTTTTACCCACTATGTTTTCAAGTTGGGAGTCGGGCCCATGAATATAACATGCTCCATGAAGAGACCTTTAGTTGACCAATGATAGAGGTTTCTTCTTGGAATGTTTTTGCTATCATCTGCCTCGCTGGACGTTCCTTAGTTTATTGGCATTGGCAGTTATTTTCTGCGGGTTTATAGTTTCATCAAAGAACTAATTACTGATTGATTTACAGTGTAAAAGTGATTCTTTTGAGTTAAAAACAATCAAAGACTTCCTGCCTTTATCTATTTGACCATCTTCAGGTCCTCCTAGTTTTCTTTCCAGTGCAGTGGTTTGCCTCATGTTCTGTGTTATTTGCTGATTGTAACTTTTTTTTTTTTTACTTGAGTTTTACTCACAAGGTCCATTCAAAAAATGCTTCAAGCCTTAGACCACATCAGATCTTCTTTCATCTCATCAGACCTCAAATAGGGAAAGGTGGCCACAACTCATCAATCTGTAACAATTTGTGGGATGGAGTATATTTTAATCAAATAAAATAATATGTTGAATTTTTTTTTAATTTTTGGCTGTGCCATCCACCCATCACTAAACAAATGTTCCTTGTGGTTTTTGCTTACAATTTTAAGAAATTCAAGCCTTACCCTAGAAAGTCGAGGTTTTATGGTTCAACCTACATGTCCTCATTTGGGCCAAAATGATAACTTACAACATGGCCAAAGAGCTCTAGCTCAAGCGGCATCCAATATTCAGGGATTCAATCCTCACTTTCAAGTTCACTTCTGTAATAGCTTAATTCATTCATTAATATGAAGAAAAAAAAAAAGAGAGCGCGAAGTTAAAACATGACACGAGATTCAGGGGTAGTGTTATAGCCTATATAGTTGACCCGTTTAACACTAAGAATTTGGTTTCAGGAAAGTCCAAAGTAAGAAAGTATTGCTTCACTATCCTGTGTTTTTTCATTCTATCACTAAATGTGGATGCTCTTATAAAATGCAGGCGCATTTGTTGGATGTTCACTCGAAGGAAGTATTGTAACAACAAGAACACAGGAAAATTCCAGATTTTATGGTAGCCAATCAATAACTGCACAAGATATTCTTCTGGGCTCTTTGCCCAGTCCTCCAGCTGCTGCTATTCTCTACCGTGCTCTTGCAGATATATATCAGACGCTCGATAATTGAGGTCAGTGGGTTAAGAATTATGTCTTGTAGTTCGGATCTAAGACCCAAATTGGATGAACATGATTATTGATTGTCGATATTGTTATTCTTTGCACAGTGTAAATATTCTAACTCAGTCTTGTACAGTGGAGTGTATAAAATGGTAATGAATCTATCTGGATAGAGAAAGATGAAATAGGATTTATTATTGATGTATATAGAGATTGAATTAATTAACGTTTTACAGATTTATTTCTTTAACATTCTTTATTAGTGTTTGACCAATTTTTTTTTTTTTTTTGAAAATTTGATTACCCTTGTCAATTTTTAAACAATTCTCATTGATTTAAAGGAGCATCAAAATAATTTTTAATATTTCATTAGGATAATTGAATTTTAACAAATATGTGGTCAAAGTTTATTCTTCTTTTAAGTATCTTTTTTACCTTTCACATTTATTTTTTATCATGTAGTCAATTTTTTATCTCTGTTTTATCATCTCTCCACTATTTTGTCATTGTTTTTCCACATTTTCATTGACGAGTCCATACAACTATTATTAGTGTTAGTCGATCTTAAATTATTTTAGAACTAATTTTTGTTTCTTCTTGTTGTATGTTGTCAAAACTCGATGAAATTACAAAATAAAAAATAAAAAAATAAAAAATGAAGAAGGTTAAAAATGATATAATAACCATTTTATCTAGTTATGGGCCCCACTACTACCCAATTGTCTAAGTTTTAAACATCATTGTATTAATTGATGTGAAGTTGGATTGAAGGTGTAGGAGTAGGGGAAGGGGGCATTTGGCAGTATTTGCATTCAAGGCTACAATAATCAAAGAAATTTTGGTCTAAATGTTATCCCCATATAATTGTTCTATGTGGTCCACCTTCCTGCTCCAAATCACACTCTTCAATTTTGACCATTTTTTCTTTCTTTTGGTACAAATGAAGTATAAATGTAATGAAATAAAAAAAAATAAATAAAGCAAAACATAAAAAATAATAATAATAAAAAAAGCCCATTTGAAAAGGAGGAAGGAAAAGAAAATTAAAAAAATGTCCATATTAAAACAAATTACTCCGGTCGTCCTAAAATTGCTTAAATTGTATACATGTGATAGGCTAAAGTCGCACGCCTACAAATTAATTATCAAGACTCGTCTACAAAACTACAGCAAGGACAAGCTCAGGGTCGATCCACTGAAGAACGGTTATTTGTTTATGTAATAATCACAGACCAGATTGGGGGTTTGCTTGATGAGATTGTTGTAATTAAACTAAAGCAAGAATATAGAGTTGTAAACAATAATTTAAAGAGATCTTTGGATCATAGTTCTATCCCCATTCTAATTTCGAATATCATTCGTTAGTTCCCTTCCTTTATTCCCCTATTCACCCAATCACGAGATATATTTCAATCTCTGTTTCTTTCTTTGATAATAGTTAATAGCGGCGACACGCTTAACTAAAAACCCTAATTGATAAACAAACTAAGCCGACACGGTCAAAATTCGAATAAGCAATTGATTTCGATTTAAGAAACTAAGATTGGGAATAATTACTAATATACTTTCACTTGGATAATTATCTAGTTTTACCCTATTCACAAATCAAGATGACACATACAAGATTTATGAAATTGCTATAATGAAAACCCTAATCCGACACGATAGAAGGGAATTCTAGCAGTAATTAATCACAAGAATTAAGAAATTGATCAAGTTTCTAAACCCTAATAATCAATAATAATCAAGCAATATAAGTAAAACTATGAAATAGGAAAATAATGGGGAAGAGAAAACAAACCTCGATTCATAAAAAGAATGGTTCAAAGAACTTTAATCCAAAGTTATGAAAGTTTAAGCTTCCATGGAATAATCAAAAGTTTCAATTCTTTTCCATGAAAAACTAATGTAAAATCTGATAAAAAGGTCCCTAAAACAAGTTGGAAAGGAGTATATATACTCCTCCCAAAAAAACCCCTAAAAACCTAGTCTAAAAAGGAAAAGAAGAAGAATAAATTAAAATCCCCTAAATCTCGCCCAGGAACCCGTCGCCTGTTTTTCTTGCTTCAGCGCCGAGGGCGCGAGTCGTGAAGTGAGGGACGATTCGTCCCTGAATTCGCAGCCTCTGCTTCTGTCGTCCCTGTTATGGGGAAGACTTGGTTTTGCTTGGGACGACTCGTCCCCATCCTCGGCCTCTCTGATTCGATCGTCCCTGCGATGGGGAAGACTTGGCTTTGCTTAGGACGACTCGTCCCTTCAGTATCCATGTTTTTTTCCAATCTTTTTCTCCTTCAATTCTTGTTATTTCATTGCTTCGATCCTTCTTCAATTGACTTGATCTTGAACCTTGATTTGATTCTCGAATACTTGTTTTGGCTTCACGAAACCCTTACATCCTATTACATATAAGAATAACTAATTTCCCTCGAATTACAATAATCTCTCAATAAAGCCTCACAATACACAATACTCTCAAATTACATCAAATCTATACTAAATTACATGAAAATAAAGAATAATAGGGACGAAAAATATAGGAAATAGATAGTATAAATCCGTCCTATCAAATACCCCCACGCTTAGACCATTACTCGTCCCTGAGTAATATCCTAATCTCCAATCTAACACCGGTCTAAAACAGATGCATGGAGGGTAAATGATTCCTAGTCTCCTCTAATCCGCCAACACAAGTCAATGAAAAATAAAAACCATCGGAGTAATAGAAACTCCGTCTCCTTATAACACCAAAATATAAACAATGAAAATAATGACCCTAGCTTGATACCAACTCCCATAATAAAACGGTATCCAAACTAAGGTCCACACAAATAAAAGCCAAGGGGAACTAAAAATGTCCTATGTTTCCCCCACGCTTGGCTCACACTACATACACCCTCCTAGAAAGAAATGATTGCTAAGGTTGCGATCATTAAAAAAAGATTTACCTCGTGAAAAGCACCACACCCCTTATAACTCCAAAAATGAACGAGGGTTTCTAAATCCTAGGCACCACTAACCATACCTCCTACTCCATAGTGATCCTATCCAACACTCCAAACTCCCTTATGTCTCCAATTCCGGTGATATAAAAGATAGCAAACATTTCACTTCCTCACCTTTTGCCTAGGTGCTGTTTTCGATTTTCACCTAGCCTCTCTTTTCTTTTCTATTTTTTTCTTTTTTTTTCATTTTTTGTACAAAAATAACGTGTAAACAATGATACAATCATTCTTCCCCCCCCCCACGTTTAAACTAGACATTGTCCTCAATGACACTAAACAATAAATATGGGACCATAAAACATGGGAAAAATGGCACCAAAGAATAATCAAGTAAGGGGACAGGAGGCCCCACAAACATGGGCCTCATCAATGTAAGGGGGATAAAAGAAATCTTTTCGAGTTACCTCTAAAAGATGTTTCGGTTCCATGACATGCCTCCCTGTTGGAGACCATTTCAGCTTCCCCTTAATCTTCTCTTTTGCTTTCGTCCCCACCCTTGGTGGTTTTCCTTTCTTCTTTTCCTCCGGCTTCACTTTTGGAGCTTCACCATCATCAATATCTACCGCACCTCCATCCTTTGCTTTTGGTTCCATCAAATCCATGGCACACACCTTACGAACATTGTCGGGAAAATTCTTAGCATCGAAAGCATTCAAACTCACCACTTTTCCATCAAACTCCATGGTTAAAGAACCATTTTTCACATTCAGCTTTGTCTCAGCAGTAGACATAAATGGCCTCCCCAACAAAATGGGAGCCTCAGAATCCGACTCCATCTCAAGAACATAAAAATCCGCAGGGAAAACCAAATCACCAACCCGGACTTCGACATCTCGAACCACCCCCTTTGGGTATGCGTTGGACTTATCCGCCAACTGTATCACTACTCGAGTATCCTCCAATTTACCCAATTTAAGGTTTTCAAACAATGTACAAGGCATAACATTGATTGAAGCCCCTAAATCAAGCATAGCTTTCTGAACTGAACTACTCCCAAAAGTCACTGGAATCACGAACATGCCCGAATCACTACACTTTTTGGGCATATTTTTCTGATAAACCGCGCTAGCATGTTCAATAACCTTAATCTTTTTCTGACTCCTTAGCTTCTGATTTCTCTTGGTGGTACACAACTCCTTCAGAAACTTAGCATATCTCGAAACGGTCTGAAGAAGGTCCAAGAATGAGATGTTCACCTCTAGCCTCTTGAAAGTATCGAAAATAGCCTTGTCAGGCTCCGGCTTCCTCGACTCTCTCAAGGCTTGAGGGAACGGCACCTCCGGCTCAAATACTGGTGGCACAGACTCCGATGTAGTACCCTTTTCTTCCAAAATTTTTTCTGTTGGTTTCGTCATCTCAACCTCCAATTCCGGCTCAACACTCTTTTCAACCTTCTGTTGTTCCGGCTCTATAGAAACCATATGTCCATCAACTTTCTTCTTCCGCCTCACATACACTGCGCTAACATTTTGCTTCGGAAGGTTCTCAGTTTGAGGTGATGATTTTGCCGCCTCTCTAGCTTCCATTCTTACCACTACCTCTGCAATCTGCCCCATTTGTCTCTCCAGGTTACCAATACTAGCATCCGTCTTCTGCTGGAAACCACTATTCATAATTGTCATACTCTGGGCTAGTGAACGAACCATGTTATCTGTAGATTGTTGTTGTTGCTGCTGTGGTGGTGGTTGTCCCCATCTATCCCCATATTTATACTGTCTCAGCTGCTGCTGTGGGAACCCAACTGAATTCACATTCTCTTGACCTTCTGTCCGACTCAACAGTAACTGCTTCATCATACATTTCAACTCCTTGACCTCGGACTCAAGCTTCTCATTCTCCCCATTGCTTGTGCCCATAGCACTAACCTGTCTAATACTGGACCTCCTACCATGGGTTCTGGTACTCTTTGCTAGCTCATCCAACAATTTCTGAGCCTCTGCAGTAGTTTTGTTCAGAATACTACCCCCACAGGAAGAATCCACCATCCTCTTATCCTGATCAGTCAGTCCCCAATGGAAGTACATAATTAACTGGTCCTCATCATAACCATGATAAGGACAATTCCTGGTGAGAGTATGAAACCGGTTGTAATACTCGTAAAAGGACTCATCCGCCTTCTGTTCCATGTTACTAATGTCCCTTTTCATGACATTAATCTGGTTCACCGGAAAGAACTCATCCAAAAATGCCTCCTTCATTTGCTGCCAGGTGGTTATACTGTTCGGGGCCAGATGATAATACCACATATTAGTTATTTCCTTCAAGGTGAAGGAGAAGGCTCGAAGAAGAAGCTGCTCAATTGGAAGATTAGCAGGCTTCATGCTGTTGCAAACTTGCACGAACTGAGATACGTGCTGATTCGGGTTTTCACCGGGTAGCCCATTAAAACTCGGCAATTGATTAAGTAATCCCGGTTTCAACTCGAATGTGACTCCCGCAGGCAAAGCGGGAAAAGTGACTGCATGTGGTTGCTCCGTCCAATTTGGAACAGTTTTCTGCCTCAGCGTCAATGGCAGGTCTGGATTATTAATTTCCATCTCGCCTACCAACAAATTTTTCCTCCTCTTCCTGAAAGTCTTTTCTATTTCTGGATCACGAAACTCAAGAAGATTATTAGTTGAACGGGTATGGACCATACAATGATCCACACGACAAAGGGACAAGGGTGAAACTAATCAAGAGATAAAAGATAAATAAGAAAACAAATAAAAGAAAAAAATACAGAGATTAATTAAGAACACAAACAAATAAACACCGTTCCCTGGCAACGGCGCCAAAATTTAATAGGCTAAAGTCGCACGCCTACAAATTAATTACCAAGACTCGGCTACAAAACTGCAGCAAGGACAAGTCCAGGGTCGATCCACTAAAGAACGATTATTTATTTATGTAATAGTCACAGACCAGATTGGGGGTTTGCTTGATGAGATTGTTGTAATTAAACTAAAGCAAGAAAATAGAGTTGTAAACAATAATTTAATGAGAACCTTGGATCATAGTTCTATCCCCATTCTAATTTTGAATATCATTGGTTAGTTCCCTTCCTTTATTCCCCTATTCACCCAATCACAAGATATATTTCAATCTCTGTTTCTTTCTTTGATAATAGTTAATAGAGGCGACACGCTCAACTAAAAACCCTAATTGATAAACAAACTAAGCCAACACAGTCAAAATTCGAATAAGCAATTGATTTCGATTTAAGAAACTAAGATTGAGAATAATTACTAAAATACTTTCCCTTAGATAATTATCTAGTTTTATCCTATTCACAAATCAAGATGACACATACAAGATTTATGAAATTGCTACAATGAAAATCCTAATCCGACACGATAGAAGGGAATTCTAGCAGTAATTAATCACAAGAATTAAGAAATTGATCAGGTTTCTAAACCCTAGTAATCAATAATAATCAAGCAATACAAGTAAAACTATGAAATAGGGAAATAATGGGGAAGATAAAACAAACCTCAATTCATAAAAAGAATGGTTCAAAGAACCTTAATCCAAAGTTATGAAAGTTTAAGCTTCCATGAAAAAATCAAAAGCTTCAATTCTTTTCCATGAAAAACTAATGTAAAATCTGATAAAAAGGTCCCTAAAACAAGTTGGAAAGGAGTATATATACTCCTCCCAAATATACCCCTAAAAACCTAGTCTAAAAAGGAAAAGAAAAAGAATAAATTAAAATCCCCCAAACCTCGCCCAGGAACCCGTCGCCTGCTTTTCTGCTTCTGCGCCGAGGGCACGATGATTCGATCGTCCCTGCAATGGGGAAGACTTGGCTTTGCTTAGGACGACTCGTCCCTTCAGTATCCAGGTTTTTTTCCAATCTTTTTCTCCTTCAATTCTTGTTATTGCATTGCTTCGATCCTTCTTCAATTGACTTGATCTTGAACCTTGATTTGATTCTCGAATACTTGTTTTGGCTTCACGAAACCCTTACATCCTATTACATATAAGAATAACTAATTTCCCTCGAATTACAATAATCTCTCAAAAAGCCTCACAATACACAATACTCTCAAATTACATCAAATCTATACTAAATTACATAAAAATAAAGAATAATAGGGACGAAAAACATAGGAAATAGATAGTATAAATCCGTCATATCAACATGAAATGTTTACGATGTACTAAAATTGCTTTAAAATCAACTTTCTTAAATCAAAAGCACCAAAATATGAAGAAATAGCGGAGGATTTTGAAACAACATGGACAGTATAAGGATGTTACAACACCCCCTTGCTCTACATTCATATCCAATATTCATCTCTGTTGTTATGTTATTTGGGCTTTGGCCCAATGTTTGTGCAGCCCATGTGAGCAGCCCATTGTGAGCTTTAAATCTTTTTGTTCCCAGCTCCTGTTTTGTTCCCAGCGTATTTTTTAATTTGCTGAGGTTGACTTTGACTAGGACTCTTTAGTTTCACCAAAGTTTGCGATCAATTTTTTGGTTTCCTTCTGCGGCGATTTCGCCGCGTCGTTCCTCCTTCTTCGCGGTTGATGCGGTCGATCGGGTAAGTGTTTATCTGATCTTCTTCTTCTTCTTATCTCTTCAATCAGCCCCTATTTAAACCCCCCACACCCTCCCTTTGCAGCTATGAACAACAACATACGGGTTTTCACACATTTTGGGGTTTTTCTCTTTCGGGTAAATAGAGAGAGTGAGAGTTTTTGACAGTGAATTAGTTTTCGTGGGTTGCTTTCTTGGGTGAATTCTTGCTTCCCTATTCTGATTTCTAAGGTCGTCTCTCCCTCAAAGCTAAGATTGATTTGATCGGTCGGTGTGTGTGTGTGTGTTGTTTGGCGAGGCATAAGAGAGAGCGTGGGTTGTGGCTTTTGAGGTTGGCTGTCCGGAGGGTTGTCTGTTGCTGCTGTGTCTGTCGCTGCTAGTGCTGGATGCTTAATTGTTGGGTCTGTGTACTGGCGGTTTTGGGACTGTATTGCTGCCTTTGGTTTCGTAGCAACGCCTTGGATAATTTTGCCTTGGATTGTGGCTGGTTTTCGGAATATTCGGATACTTGGGCCTGAGCCGATTCTCTCTTTCTTTTTCGTTTCTGTTTTAACAGTTTATAATTATTTAGTTTTATTTCTTACCTGTTACTAACATTTGGTTTTAATTTTCATTGCGTGTTCTGAGTTTGCTAAAATTACTGGGCATTCGGAGGTGAGAAATCTCTACAGTGGTATCAGAGCCTGGTTCCACTTTTGCGAACGGTGAACGGTAAAATAAGAAACCTAGTAAAAGGTTTCTTGGGTAAGGAAAATAAAATCGTTTTGTTTGTTATTCAGCTGTGGTTTTTTGAGTGCTTTGATACTTGTTTTATTAGATTCCTTATCTGTTTTTTTGGAATTAGAAATCCATTATTTTTGTATGGCTTCTAGTATGAATGCTTATATGATGGAGCCATTCAATGGCAAAGGTGATTTTTTAATTTGGCAACAAAAAATGAAAGGTATTTTGATTAAAGAAAAAGTGTTTAAAGCTGTAACTCAACAATTTGCTGAATCGGATAATCAGGAATTAAGGCTTGAAATGGACGAATGTGCTTATTCTTCGATTATATTGAATTTGTCTGCCTCTGTTTTGAGAAAATTTGGTAAACATGATAACGCTAAAGCCCTTTGGGATAAATTGCAAGAATTATATGTTGAAACATTGTTACCTAGTAAGATGTATTTACTTGAGAAATTTTTTCAATTTAAATTTGACTTAAACAAAGACATGGATGATAACATTGATCGGTTTACTAAACTTGTGCAAGACATTAAGCAAACCAGTGATAAGAACATTGATGAATATACTCCTATTGTGCTCTTAAATGCTATACCTGACTCTTATGCTGATGTTAGATCTGCGATCAAGTATGATAGGACTGAAATTGTGCTTGATACTGTGATTAACGGGATAAAAAGTAAAGAGTTAGAATTAAAAGTTAATAAGGGTAAATCATCTAATGTTGGTGAGGTTAATGTGGTGAGAGGACGACCTACTCAAAGGAATAATAATCAGAATAAGCAACATGACAAGACTGAATCCAGTAAAAATAATGAGAGGAAAAGAAGTAAGTCTAGGACTGGTAAAAGTAACAGAAAATGTTACAATTGTGGTGAGACGGGACATTTTCGTAAAGAGTGTCCTAATCCCAAAAAGAAGAATCAAGACTTGCAAATTGACTGTAATTTTGCTTCTGGTGAAAATGAGCCTTCTGTTTTTATGGTTACTGAAACTGTGGTGAATTATGTTCATTATGTGAAAAATGAATGGTTGTTAGATTCTGCATGCACGTTTCACATGACACCTGATAAAAACATGTTTCATACTTATAGTGATATGAAAAGTGGCTCTGTTTCTTTAGCTAATGACAAAAAGTGTCAAATTGCTGGTATTGGAGACGTTTGTCTCAAGTTTGAGTCTGGTTCTTGCATAACGTTAAAAGATGTGCGACATGTGCCTGATTTAGCTAACAATCTCATGTCTTGTGCATCTTTAGAAAATGATGGGTTAGAAGGGAAATGGGGTAATGGGTGCATGAAAATCTTGAAGGGGTCTCTTGTGATTTTTAAAGCTGAAAAGATTAGAAACTTGTATGTTTGCACTGCTGAACCAATGACTGATTATGCTAATGTTGTTAAAGTTGATAAAACTGATTTGTGGCATAAAAGACTTGGACACATGAGTAATAAAGGTTTGGAAATTTTGAATAAAAATGGCATTTTTGGTAAAGATAAAATTTCTGATATGCCTTTCTGTGACTCTTGTGTGATGGGTAAGCAACATAGAGTATCTTTTCCCAATCCCCCTAATCCCAATCATTGTTCGAGTAAAGCAATTCTTGAGTATTTACATGCTGATGTATGGGGTCCTGCTAGTGAGACCACTCAAGGTGGAAATAGATATTTTTTTTAATCTATAATTGATGACTTTTTCAGGAAAACATGGGTGTTTTTAATGAAAAATAAATCTGATGTTTTTGATAATTTTAAAAATTGGAAAGTCATGATTGAAAATCAAACATGTAGAAAAATTAAAGTGCTTAGGACTGATAATGGACTTGAATTTTGCAATCATGAGTTTGATAACTTTTGCTTAGAGAATGGAATTAAAAGGCATAAGACTGTGCCTTATACACCGCAACAAAATGGTGCTGCTGAACGTATGAATAGAACTCTATTAGAAAGAGTTAGAATCATGTTTGCTACTTCTGGTTTGTCCAAACGTTTTTGGGGTGAGGCAGTGATGACTGCCGCCTATCTCATAAATAGGTCTTCCTCTGTCCCTTTAAATGGTAGATGTCTTGAAGCTATTTTTTCTGGAAAACCTGTTGATTATTCTAATTTGAGGATTTTTGGTTGTGCTGTGTATGCCCAGAGAAAAAATGATAAACTTGAACCTCGGACTGTGAGGTGTATTTTCTTGGGATACCCGGAGGGTGTCAAGGGGTATAGATTATGGGTAAGGGAGGAACCGGGTTTCAAAGTGATTATTAGTCGTGATGTTGTGTTTAATGAAACTGAGTTTCCTTGCTTGAATAATGTGCCTCCCCCTCCCCCTGCTCCAAATACGGTGGAGTACTCTTATGTGCCTATTCCTGCTATTGTTAATGAGCCTGTTACACAACCTGATGTGATTCCTCTTGTTGATAATCCTATTGATGTGAATGAGCAAAATATTGATGTTGAAAATGAAGATATGGAAAATAATGATAATGAGTTGCCTGCTTTGAATGACTATCAACTTAGTCGTGATAGACCTAGACGCATATCTAGGCAACCCGCCCATTTTCATGATTTTGATATGACTTCATTTGTGTTTAGTGTGTTTGAATCTATTGATAATACTGAGCCTAAAACCTATAATGAAGCTTTAAATTCTGCTAACAAGAATGAGTGGATTGATGCTATGAATGATGAAATGAATTCTTTGCATGTTAATGATACTTGGACTTTAGTGCCTAGACCGAAAAATTGTTCTATTGTTTCTTGTAAGTGGCTCTATAAAGTCAAGAATGAATTCGACTCTGTTAGATTTAAAGCTAGACTTGTAGCAGAAGGTTTTACTCAGAAAGAAGGTATAGATTACACTGAAATATTTGCTCCTGTTGTTAAATTCACAACTGTTAGGATTATGCTTGCTTTGGTAGCTCAGTTTAATTGGGAAATGAAACAAATGGATGTTAAAACTGCTTTTTGCATGGAGATCTTGATGAAAAGATTTATATGAAGCAGCCTGAGGGTTATATTGATAATACTTGTCCTGATTATGCGTGTTTGCTTAAAAAGTCATTATATGGGCTTAAACAGTCTCCTCGTATGTGGAACTTGAAATTTGATAAATGCATGCTAGATTTAAAATTCCAGCGGAGTGCTTATGATCATTGTTTATATTTCAAGAATAATACGAGCATGCCTGTTTTCTTGCTTATATATGTTGATGACATGCTTCTTATTAGTCCTTGTTCTAAATCCGTAGAGAATGTCAAAAATTGCTTGAGTGCTAAATTTGACATGAAATATTTCGGTGATGCTAGTAAGATACTTGGCATGAATATAATCAGAGAATTATCTGTCATTTACTTGAATCAAAGTTCATATGTTGAAAAGATTTTAAGTAAATTCTCTATGAAAGATGCTAAGTCTGTGAATACCCCTCTTGCTTCACATTTTGTGCTTAGTAAAGAGCAGTGTCCCCAAAATGACTTGGAGCTAGACCAAATGAAAAATATACCTTACTCGAATGCTATTGGTTCTGTTATGTACTTAATGGTTAGTACCCGTCCTGATATTGCTTATGCTATTTCGTGTTTAAGCCGTTATATGTCAAATCCTGGTTTGCCTCATTGGCAAGCGCTTAAATGGTTGTTAAGGTACTTAAAGCATTCGATAAGTTATGATTTGAAATTCACTAAGTGTGATGAAGGTATAAAATTAGTTGGTTATGTTGATTCTAATTATGCTAATGATAGGGACAATAGAAAATCTACCACTTCATATGTGTTTACCTTATGTGGCTCTTGTATTAGTTGGAAATCTCAGTTACAGCCAATTGTGGCTTTGTCTACGACAGAATCTGAACATGTGGCTATGACCGAGGCTATAAAAGAGGCCATATGGCTTAAGAGTTTACTTTCTGAAATTGGTTTTCTAAATGATAATGTGGTAGTATTTTCTGATAGTCAATCTGGCATTCAATTGGGTAAGAACCCTGTTTTTCATGATAGAACTAAGCATATAGACTTTAAATTTCATTTCATTCGTGATGTGATTGCTAAAAATGTTGTTTATCTTGAAAAAATTGACACTAATTTTAATCCTGCTGATATGGGAACTAAGTGTTTACCTGTTTCAAATTTTTTGAATTGTTTGAAAATTTTGAATTTTGACACTTCATGTTGATGCTTGTGTTAGTTTGTCCCAAAATATCCTCTTCTTTACTTTGTGTGAAGTTGGGGTGTCTAGTTTCGTTCCTTTCTATGTGATGGAATAAACTAGATTTTTTTGCCTTCCATGCTTTGTTCTAACTTTGTGTTGGATCAAGTGCCGAAGGCTAAGGCGATGATGAATATGCCCTGTAAGTGTATCATGTGAGTGCATCGTGAATTGCACTTGTGTCATGAACCGGCACTTGATCCAAGGTGGAGAATGTTGTTATGTTATTTGGGCTTTGACCCAATGTTTGTACAGCCCATGTGAGCAGCCCATTGTGAGCTTTAAATCTTTTTGTTCCCAGCTCCTGTTTTGTTCCCAGTGTATTTTTTAATTTGCTGAGGTTGACTTTGACTAGGACTCTTTAGTTTCACCAAAGTTTGCGATCAATTTTTTGGTTTCCTTCTGCAGCGATTTTGCCGCGTCGTTCCTCCTCCTTCGCGGTTGATGCGGTCGATCGGGTAAGTGTTTATCTGATCTTCTTCTTCTTCTTAGCTCTTCAATCAGCCCCTATTTAAACCCCCACACCCTCCCTTTGCAGCTATGAACAACAACACACGAGTTTTCACACATTTTGGGGTTTTTCTCTTTCGGGTAAATAGAGAGAGTGAGAGACTTTTTGGCAGTGAATTAGTTTTCGTGGGTTGCTTTCTTGGGTGAATTCTTGCTTCCCTATTCTGATTTAAGGTCGTCTCTCCCTCAAAGCTAAGATTGATTTGATCGGTCGATGTGTGTGTGTGTTGTTTGACGAGGCATAAGAGAGAGCGTGGGTTGTGGCTTTTGAAGTTGGCTGTGTCCAGAGGGTTGTCTGTTGCTGTGCCTGTCGTTGCTGGTGCTGGCTGCTTAATTGTTGTGTCTGTGTACTTTGGGACTGTATTGTTGCCTTTGGTTTCGTAGCAACGCCTTGGATCATTTTGCCTTGAATTGTGGCTGGTTTTCAAAATATTCAGATACTTGGGCCTGAGCCGATTCTCTCTTTCTTTTCCGTTTCTGTTTTAACAGTTTATAATTATTCAGTTTTATTTCTTAACTGTTACTAACATTTGGTTTTAATTTTCATTCCATGTTCTGAGTTTGCTAAAATTTAAAATTACTGGGCATTCGGAGGTGAGAAATCTCTACAATCTCGAATACAAATCCAGAATCACATATCAAAATCAGTATGACAGACACTATCAATGGAATAATATTTTTTTTAACAAAAAAGAACTAATATTGAACAAATAAATAACAAAGGGGAAAGATAAAGATACAAAGATACAACAAGAGATATTTATAATTTAATTTATATTTCTCCCTTCTAAAAAAGAAAGAAAAATAGACTGCTCCTACATACTATATGTACCTAATATTTCCTGCTTCCGCAACCAGTATACCAATTTATGAATATTTCTCTCCTTCATTGCGTACTCTATCTGCATTACGAAAGGGAACCCGTTAGAAAATCAATGGAAAAGAAAGGGCAAATATCATATACTCCCTCCATCCCAGTGTTCTAGTTACTAAAACTGATCGTGGATTAAGGAAAAAGTAAGTGTTGTGAGAGTATAAAAAGTAAAGTAGGAGAGAGAAAGTGGGGTAGAGAGATTTTTGTCGTGAGTGTGGCAAGTGGGTCTCATTGACATTTTGGGTTAGTAGCAAGAACATTAGGATGCCCCAAAAGGAAACAAGTAGCAAGAGCATTGGGACGTAGGAAGTATAGTATATATATACATACATACATGCACCCACCATATACAGCTAATATCCCACGGTCATGAATTGCTAGGAATGATTCATGCAAATGTCATTCTGGTGTCGATAAATTTCTAAACCGTTGGATCTAAGTAGTATAGGGTGTGGTACACATAAGTGGTAAAGGAAATTCAAGTTGCAATCAATGGTTGGAACTTGGAAAGTAAAGAAATAAAATTATCAAAGCATAAATTAAAGTGCGGGTTTACCTGGTGCTCGGGTTCCCAAGGGTAAGCTCAAGATCATCTGAAACACATTCCTCGTGAATCCGCTCTCCTTCCCATGGCTTCACTAACCCTTTCATACTACTACCGAAAGCAAACTCAGCAGAAATAGCATCTGACATTGGTACATCAGCAGTTTGATCAAAACCTGCAGTTATGGCAGGTGAGCAAGTTCCACTTTGTCCCGGGGTCCACATCCTAGACCCTGCACCAGATAATCCCCCCTCCTTAAACCCAAAAGGGTTTGGTGAGACAAGGCTGAATGTCAGAGATGATGGACCATCTTGGGGAGTTTGAACACCGGATAACCACCCTGAATCAGGCGGGGTTTGGCGGCCTGGACTTTGTGGGGTGGAGGAAGAGGGTAGGAAAGGGTAATGTTGCCGCCCTGCCCAAGCTGGAACAGAAGTTGGGTCATCCCAAGTGTCATTCATTCTGGGAGTTCGGGCAGTTGGGGAGCTTAATGGAGGGGTGACCGGAGCACTTATAGAACCTCCGGGAATGTAAATATGGTGAGGAAACTTTGATGAAGATGGTGATGAGCCAGATGATGATAGGTTTTTAAGCCATGGGATAAGGGAATTAGGATCAGGATTACCGTTTGCAGCAGCATATAATGAGGAGATTGAACTAGGAAAAGATGATAAAGTAGAGGAGGGATTGTATGATGCACATGGGCTTGGCTGGTATGATGAACACGGACTGGCTGATGCTGAACCACCTATAGCATCCATTCTTTCAGCAGGTTTACACCCCTGTACCACCAAAAGACAATTAGTACATAGTTTGCAGCAAGCACCAACAAATTAAGTCAAACATAGCAACCAGACTTCAAATATCATAATCAATTAATGTGCAACAGAAAACCAGGCGCAAAATAATATTCACACCTGAGACAATTTTATTTCCGTTCTACTTGATTAACATTCTTGGTTTAGTGGGAATTCTAGCTTCCTAAGAGACATTAGAATCAAATTATCGAATAATGTCAGAAGTGGGATTAAAGTCAACACTAGCTTCACTCTGACAATGATTCCAAGTCATACTTCACTTCATTATAGTTTATCAATCAAAATGTAAAAAACATCCATTAGTTCCCTCCAAGACACCTAGATCGGCAGACATATTAAACTCACTCAAACACAACAAGCTTCTTCATTCACAATATGCATGATAGACTAAACTTCAGAGCACACCAGTTTTATAACCCACTTCTTCTCTCATCAATAGAACAACTAGTCGAGAATTAGGATTACCGAGTACAAAAAGTAAGCACAATATTAACATCAAACTCCAGGAACAATTATTGGTAATAAAGCATTCATTAGATGATATTGTTTGTGTGATAATCTAAGAAGGGTAACTTTCTTTTTGAAAAATAAAGCAAACATTATCTGTTGTACGAGATGAAGACTTTGGTGGACCCATGCGTTAAAGAGTATGGCTTAGGATATGACTTCATCTTTATCTTGAGGATACCTACTTTAACAATGCCTCATGTTTTGTGCCCAATGCAGATGGGACACCATCATTTGCTTAGGGTGGTATGAGAAAAAGCACAGATTCGTCAACTGGTCCTATCATTGGTTTAAGCAGCCACTAAACCAGAAAAGGAGAAAAACAGAAAAAAGAACGAAAGATGGTTTCCAAAGCCTAATATGTGGATTCTTATCATAAATATATTGACGCTAAAAGAATTTGACAGCCAACAAGCACAATATTTGTGGTAAACAGTAAACTATCCTAAGGTTCTATGTATTTCATAACAGAACAACATCTCAATAGGGCAAATCTACATGGTTTGTAAAATCATTAATGGGTACCCCTGTAAGGTAGAAGGCGCAAATCGAGAATTTTCTTTTTTCATTAGAAACAAAATTACTCTGTCAATATTTTTTAGGGTGGGAGGCCTGAAGTTATATTTGATCACAAACACCTTTTCCACCAGTTCTTCCAAGGGGCAAGTAAAAATTGAAAATGGAATAAAACAACATCATGGGTTTGTTCCCTTTTTTAAGTTTTTCAAAGGATCATCATAAAATGTCAACTATGATTGCTCTGCCCCCCACGAGACGTTACCACCCTACCCCACCCCACCCACCAATCAACAAATCCAATATCCACACGCTTTAGTTCCTAAAGTTAACATTGAAAATTTGATGCCAAAGATTTGGTATCTGCTTTATGCCAAATTTGATCATAAAAAGTAATAGTTGAAAGAAAACAAATATTTATATCCAATTAATGAACATCGAGTCAATAAGAGCATCACCCACTAGTAAGTCTAGGAGTAAATCCAATGGGAAATCAAGAGATAACACAAAAAATGTAGGGTCCAGTTTCAATTGTTGATAGTCAACAGACAAAAAGCTAAAACACCATACATGATGCACCACCTAAAAGACCAACAATATCACACTCCTGGGCCAAAAATCAAAATCACATCCCCGGAATATAGGAATAACAAGGCCCCGATCCAAACATCCAGACTCATCTACAATTTAACCAATTGGCCTCAAGAAACTCTGAGAACAAAGAAAGTAATTTCATGAAAGATCAAACTTTTAAAATTTGACAACTGCCCCTCAACAAAAACAGAGCTCAGTAAGAGAAAAGGAGCATAAGGTGCAGTAAAAGAAACTGACGAGGTCTGATCTAGGAGGAGCCAGTCTTACTCCATATGACAGAACTACCCATCTCAAATAATGAATTAACTATGCGTTAGGAGAAGAATATGGGGCAACAAACAAAGGGCAGAGGGGTAATGCGGTCTAAAAAAGAAGCTCCCCGTGGTTTGTTCAGACTTTCCTGTTTGACCGAAAACAATCTTTCAGCTTCCATGAGCTCACATGAAACAGCAAATGATCAAGGCTTTTACTCTCCCATTGGGATCAAATTCAACAGAGATCTGAATTCTGAACACGCTTTATATTTAGGCCTAAGCTAGTTCGTCACCAAGCAAATTTATTAAAATAATAATAAAAAAAAAAATTAGCTAGCAATTGGTACCCTAATACTTCAACAACTCAGCTTTCATGTTCTTGCTCATGCTATCATCTCTTAAATTGCGCAGTATGCACGTTAGCATGCTCCTTGACGACAAATCCCCCAGATCCATTCATGTAGGACGGCAGAGACCAATCCAATTACTTAATTCAAAATCCCGCCACTTTGATTCGACTGCTAACATAGGGCAGTACCAGGAGGCGCACGTTAGCGAAGGTTAAATTCATGTCAAAAATCTTACACCTAACGATCCTTTCCGACCAGGACGACCGAATTTCAGATCGGATAATTAGCATATATAGAGAGTGAAATTGACTTTAAGATCTACGACCACCACCGTAGCTAAAGCAATCAGCTAGTGCGTGAGCGTGTGTGTGTATGTATGTGTTTACCTTGCGATAGGTAGTGCCGTCTTCTTCAACTGTCCAACCTGCTTCATTGCACAGAGCCTTCAAGACCTCGTTATTATCGCAGTGCTTAGGAAGCTTGTAGTTTCCGAACAAACGGAGGCCGGAGAATATTTTGGCGGCGATTGCACGCCGTCGTCTCTCCCTCCGCTTGTTGTTCTCCCTCTCTTTCCATGTCGGGAGCCGCGTGCCGGACGTCATAGCCAGAGCCTAGCCTTTTCCTTCGTGTACAACTAACTCGGTGATGACTCGGTTAGCTCCGGCAGCGAGTCAAACGCTGAGCGGTCAGGAACGAATTCGTTTGAGCTGACCGGAGACACCGTCGAAATGATAGTGATTGTAATGTAATGTGTTATATAGTATGCTGTCTAACTGATTAATAATCTAAGTGAATAAATACAAGGAGATTGCCACTTGAGGAAGTCAATGATTAATCAAAATTTACATTTTTTATTCTTAATTTTTATTGACAATTCTTATTTATTCACGAACATTAATAATATCCCGCAATATTAAATCTATCTAACATTCAACACTAGTCATACCACCATTCGCCTTATTTTACCCCTTTCTAGCCAAAGACACAAGCTCATCAATGAAGTTGGCCGGAAAAAATGGCTCGCCGAAACATAATCGTCAAAGTTAACCATTGCACATTACAACAGCCACTTCATTTTATGATTTGAAAAATCAGGAGCATCACTCTGGCTCCCTCCATGTTCGATTCAGTCTCCCTCTCTGCGCCTGCTCATCCAAGCTTAGTCGCAGCCAGCTTTACTACTAACCGTCGGTGAATCTCTGACCTTCTTCCTCAGCACTCTAGAGACCGGCCAACAGCAGATTTCGACAGATTCTTCCTTTGCTATTCTAGACCATGAATTGAAGTGGTTGTTGTAATTTCCAACCAATTGGGTTAGCAATATAATTAGCATCACATTCCATTGAAATCCATGAAGGTAATTAATTTCAATTTTTATTCTAGCATCCCATCTTTTTCATCTTTGTCAGCTGTTGTGTGTAGTCCGCGAGTCATTCTTTTTGGCAAGCTTCATTGATTGATGAGTTGTGGGTCTTCTCAGCTAGGATTTAAAAGGGTAAAATAGGAAGAGTGGTGGTGTTGCTATTATTTGATGTTAGGTGAATTTAGTATTGCGGGATATTTAGTAATGTTGCGGGGGTGGATAACAATTCTCTTTTTATTATATTAAAATTTGGTTAAAAATGCTTTTTTAAAGTGGTGGTATTTGTAAATAATTCATATTTATTTAAAAATTCGTGATGACATTTTAAAAAATAATCAAAATTTATTTTAAAATAGAGTGAAATATTTATAAAAAACTAAAACGTATAAGCACATTCTCAAACTCTCGACAATAATGGTAACACTTTTTAATATTATAACTAACACTTTGTAACATTTGCACTTGTCCTCTTAAATACACATTTATAATAAAATACTATCACTGATACTATTTAACACGCACTAATATTTTTTTTGCATTATTATTGACACTTTTTAGTGTTGGGATGTGGAGTCAAAACCATGAATAAAGGAATTTGAACCGCGGTCGGAGGAGTTGGTGAGATCAAGGAGGATTCTTCTGCAGCAGATTTGTTTCCTATTTTGACGAGATCTCCTCTTGCTTGGTGATTCCTTTTGGTAGTAATATTTGGAAGGACTTGTGAAGAAAGAAGATTACTTTCTTGAGTAGGAATCCTTTTATTACTAGGATTTGATTTATTGTTTCACTATAAATACATGTGATAGCCTAGAAACAAATTGTAACATCGGAAAATATTAGAGAGAATATTTTGGCTTGGTAGCGCCCCCGGACGTAGTTGTTGTTGCAACGAACCGAGTTAACAAATCTTGTGTGTTCCTTTGTGTGTGATTTACTTTTCGTGTGTGTTGCTCTTATTATTACTTCAAAGCTTGGGCCGTTCCGCTGCGTGAATTCACAACAACTGGTATCAGAGCCCTTGGTTTTGTCGAATCATTGGTTGGCTGGTCTTTTGCTATGGATTTCTTGGGAGCTTTGGAGGATGGTAATAAGGTGTTGATCGAAAAGTTTGATGGGACGGATTTCAATTTTTGGAAGACACAAATCGAGGATGTTCTGTGGAACAAGGATTTGTATCTACCATTAAAAGAAAAGCCGGCGGACATAGAGGAAGCAAAATTCGAAATCTTGGATCGGAAAGCGTTAGGGCTTGTTAGGCAAACGTTGACCAAGGATGTGGCGAAGAATGTTTTGGAGGCGAAGACTACCATGGAGATGTTACAGATGTTGGCGAGCATGTACGAGGCACCATCGGCGGCGAATAAAGCTCATCTAATGAGGAAGCTGTTGAACATAAGGATGGTGGAGGGCATGTCGGCAACAAAGCATATAAGTGAATTCAAATCTACTGCGACCCAACTGTCTTCCGTGGCTGTTACTCTTGATGACGAGGTACTAGCGTTGATTTTACTTTCTTCTTTACCGAAAAGTTGGGATACGATCGCGATAGCGCTTAACGTTTCAACGAGGAAAAGTGAAAGTGAAGTTTTCGGATGTCGTTGATGTGATTCTTGGCGAAGAAATTCGTAGGAAGAAGCGAGGTGGGACATCGGGGCTAGCACTAAATGTCGGTGAAAAGAGTAAGGGTGGCAAGAAGGTGATTACTTGCTATGATTGTGGGGAGAAGGGGCACTTTAGGAGAAGTTGTCCGGCGGTCGGGCAGAGCGAATGAATTGAATGTTCTTTGAGGAGATGGCGGACGTATTAATCTTGGATGGGAGCGATTCAACAGATTCGTGGGTTTTGGATTCGGGCTCGACGTTTCATTCATGCACCGGTGCGAAAGAATGGAGCGGTATGTTTCGGGTGATTTTGGGGTTGTTCGCAGGAAACGATCATCCTGTCAAGGTCATTGGAAAGGGGTTGTTCGGGTCAAAGCAACGGATGGGACTGTTTTACGGCTACGTGATGTGCGACATATTCCGGATTTGAAGAGGAACTTGATTTCCATAAGACAACTTGATAAGGAGGGTTGTGTGGTGACCTTCGGTTGTGGGACGTGGAAGGTAAACCGCGGAGCTAGCTTGGTGGCTCGTGGCGGCGTGAAAAATATGTTGTATACCACATGCAACATGAGTCGTTGGGGGAAACGAAGGCGCATCCCAATGATGAATGGTGGTGGCCGAGATCGCCATGGTGGGAGAAATTTCACTAAACGGTATGTTGGTAGAAAATTGGGTAATGAAGTCGGCCGACGCGGAGCCAATTTGGCCAACATGGGAGCGGGATCTAGAACGGTGATGCGATGGGTTGCAAAGAACACACAAAGGTTCCAAGCTTGTGATTGTGTGGGGCACGTGGATTCGCGTTGTTCAGGATCGATAGTTAGCAAGCAAGTGAGCGGGGATGTGCAGGGAGGATCATTCGGAATGAAGACTCGGAGCATGGTAGAACCGACAGTTATGTTGAAGCGTTGCTCAGCTTCAACTCACTTGGATAACTAGACAAGAGGCGGGTGCTACCAACGCAATAGGCGCCACTTTGAAATTTGTTTCAAGAAGAGGTATCATGGATGGTTTGTCTCCAGGTGGGAGATTGTTGGGATGTGGAGTCAAAACCATGGATAAAGGAATTTGAACCGCGGTCGGAGGAGTTGGTGAGATCAAGGAGGATTCTTCTGCAGCAGATTTGTTTCCTATTTTGACGAGATCTCCTCTTGCTTGGTGATTCCTTTTGGTAGTAATATTTGGAAGGACTTGTGAAGAAAGAAGATTACTTTCTTGAGTAGGAATCCTTTTATTACTAGGATTTGATTTATTGTTTCACTATAAATACATGTGATAGCCTAGAGACAAATTGTAACATCGGAAAATATTAGAGAGAATATTTTGGCTTGGTAGCGCCCCCGGACGTAGTTGTTGTTGCAACGAACCGAGTTAACAATTCTTGTGTGTTCCTTTGTGTGTGATTTACTTTTCGTGTGTGTTGTTCTTATTATTTCTCCTTGGCTTGGATCCGTTCCGCTGCGGTAATTCACAACATTTAGTACATATTTTTTAAAACGATTAAGGCTCCCGATTACCCCCTTTTCTTTTAACGACGTCTTACAAGGCATAGAAAGGCATCGAAACTCGAACCTCACACATTATGAGCTTTGGCTGTATCTAGGGATGGCCAAATCGGATCGGAACCGGATCGAAATCGGAAAATCGAACCGAAATCGGATCGAAAAAGCTCGGAACCGTCACGAAAATCGAAATCGGGGTAACCAGAACCGTTTTGGATAAGGGCCGATTAAGGGTCACATAAATGGTGAACCGGATTGAAACCGGAACCGTGAACCGTGAACCAGACGAAAATTTCTTGTTTTTCAATAATTTTTAGCTTCTTTATTCATTATTGATCGGAACCGGACCGAAACCGAATCGAAAAAACCCAAAATCGGAGCAAATCGGGGAGAAAACCGGAACCGTGATTAGGCCGGGCCGGTTAAGGGTCACCCTTTTGCCAAACCGAAACCGGCGGTTTCCGAATCGGAATCGGGCCCAAAACCGGTTTGGCCATCCCTGTCCCTGGCTGTACCAATCAGCCACTTTTTGTGGACCTCTTTACCATACTCCCTCCGTCCCGGGATAATGCGCATTTTTTGACTTGACACGGAAATTAAGATAAAAGGTGAAAAAGGTGATGTATTGTGAGTGTAAATGGTTGGGTAGGAGAGAGAAAGTTGAGTAAGTGGGTAATGATTGTGAGTAGAGAGAAATGGATCTCAAGTGCAAATTATTATGAGACGTTCAAAAGAGGTCTTTTTGCAGATTATCGTAGGACGGAGAGAGTACATACTATCACTCATTAACAATTATTAAAATATCACTTATTGTTTATAAGGGTTCGCATTTATATCATAAGCGTTAAAAATAAATGGGTTTCACAATATCGAAAATTAACTAGTCTTAGTCTTTTACTTCCTCCGTTCTAAAATGTTTGTCCCATTTGATTTTTTTGTTGAATTTTGACCACAAATATATGACAATTTAATTATGTTTATGAAATTCTAAAAATTTCTATTGATTCACCATTAATAATATTATCAACAACAACTTTTAAAATTTCATGAACATAATTAATCTCTCATAAATTTGTGGTCAAAGTTCAACAAAAAAGTCAAATGGGACAAACATTTTGGGACGGAGATAGTATTAAATATAGTGGGTTCGAGATATAACTCAAACTTTATCGCACAAGATGATTAAGCTCCACGGCACCCACGTCGCATGTGTTATCTCAAAGGTCAGTTATATGGTGTAGGGTGTGTTATCCGATATCACAAATTAATAAATCTTACATTCAAAATACAAAAATTATGGGCCATTACTCTAAAAATCAATTAATATTTCAAATTGACTCGACTCGACTCGTTAAACTCGAACTTGAACTCATCTGATTTTATATTTTTTCAAAAAAAAAAAAATCAAACTTAAGTTTAATTCGTTAAAATTAGAGTTCGAGCAAATCACGAATAGCTCAAAACCCTATTTAATTTGCTCTTGAATGATCAAACTAGGATTAAGCTCGGGAAAACTCTTGCTCGAAAATTTATAAACAAGTCGAGCTCAAAACTCCAATATTTGACTGGCTCAACTCGTTTCGATTCATTTAAGTTCCGGGAAAGGTAAGGTGAGAGAGAGAAAAGCAATGAGAAACAGACCCTGAAAAGCGGGTCAGTGCACGTGTTTAGCCATTATTTTTAAAGCGAGGGTGGGGAAGTTGCTTGACACCAACTGGCCCCGTCCTTATCCGCGGTTGAAAGAGAGGCATGCCAAAGGCGCAAGTCAAGTCTCAAGGAACACGCTTTATTATCAAAATCCTTCTAATTAATTAGGGACTTGATACATTTAATTAAAATTATTTTCCAGTTTTTTTATCAATTATATTCAAATAAAATTGAGTTGGTCTTATAAAAAACGCGTTTTTTCTGTCACTTAGAAAAAACATGTTTTGTGTTTTTCCATTTGTGCCAGTGCCAGTTAAACAAAGTGTCAGTGTGATAAAGTGCCAGTGCATGTGTAACAAAATGCCAGTGAAAAAAGTATCAGTACCAATTTAACAAAGTGCCATTGTAAACTGGCATTGGCACTTTGTTAATCTGACACTGGCACTTTTTACACGGGCACTTTTATATACATGAACTGACACTCTTCACACTGGCACTCTGTTACACTAACACTGGCACTTTGTTACACTAACGTTTTTGCTGGCTCTCAAAAACACAAGCACTGACATTCAAAAACACATGCAGTGGCATTCAAATACACATGGACTGACATTCAAAAACACATGCACTGGCACTCAAAAATACTGGTAATAATTTTTGCTGGCTCTCAAAAACAAAAGCACTGGCACTCATAAACACATGGACTGACACTCCAAAACACATGGACTGGCACTCCAAAACACATACACTGACATCTAATTACCCAGTCTCCTACACACCATTCTACACCTTGCTGGCACTCACCATTAACCTTGCTGGCACTCTACCAATTAATATCTGGCACTCTACCAATTGATATTCAAAACCTAAAACCCACAAAATAAGTTCTAATTTAGATCAAGAAAAGAGATGAGTAATCAGAAACAAATAAATTGAACAGAATCCACGAATTTATTATCATGAGTCATTTAACCCTCACCACCACTTTGCATCCGCTCCTGATTTCAGGTTAGGGTTTAAATCTTGCTTTAATTTCTTTCATGTCCATTAATTTTCGCTGTATGTTATTATGAACTACTAATTCATCAATTGAGGATGTAAACCTCAGTACATAAGTTTATTCATGGTTCTTGAAGCTTCAGCATCATCGTGGGAATTTTTCGCCCCCAAATTTGAAAATTTCACCGATTTTGCAATGCTCTCATTAGATAATTGTCGAATATATTCACCCAATTTGCTAGTCAAACTGTATTTGTATCGCTTGAGCGCCGTTGTTGGTGATCGAGAGAATTGGTTGTTTGCTGTTGAGCTCTGATTTTTTTCCAATTTAAGAAGTCACAGGCGACGGATTTTAACGTAATTTTAAAACACGTTTTTTCGTAAGCGTATGAAAAAATGCGTTTTTTACAAGTTTTTGACAATAAAATTATAATTTACCTTCAATTTTTATTTTTTATAGTGACTAATTGATAATATGAAATATTAATTATTTTATCCTTAGGTATGTTAAGGATTTGAAATTGTCCCACCCATAAATGATTTGCTTCACCACTCCGGCATGCATAGAATATTTTTATAAGTTTTAAATATTTAAAAAAAAACCAATAAATTGTAAAAATTATTACTATAAAATGTAAAATATTTGCAGTAGTTATACAATAAAAAAAATTCATAAATTTTCTTATTTACGATAGTGCTATCCGTACTGTCTAAATATTTTACATCACAACTACTACAAATATTCTATATTTTATAGTGAAATTTTAATAAAGTGATAGTAATATTTTACGGCTTGAAACATTTAACAGTTGGAAATTCATTTTCATGAAATTTAGAATTCGGTCAATTCTTATATTTGAATCACATGAAATGAAATTGAATAATTGTGACTTCATGTTTGATTAGTTTGGGATTGCATCATAAAAATGAAGGCTTGTCTACTTGGAAGACAAAAAACTCGAACTCGAAAAGACCAATCCCTAATAGGTCGGGTTTGGGATGTAAATTTGAAAATCTGTCGAGTTTTTGAAAGGTTCGGGTTTACCTAGTCCCGTCTCAAATATATAGGAAATTACTTAAATGTCCTTATAGGCCTTATAGGAAATTACTTAAATGCCCCGAATATATAGAAAATTACTTGAGCGGTCCTTAGATTATGGGTGTTTTTATAGAAAATTACTTAAATAACTATCGGGGCGAGTTAAACAAAGTGGGCTCGGGTAACGCATAACATGGGGCGGGGCGAGTTCGGGCAATGGTAAATCACAATAGAGACGGGTTTGAGAAATGAAGAACCCGTCCCGCCCCACCATCCCTACTACATGTCTACAACTATTAGTAGCTGCTACTTTTGATCCAGCTTAATGTGTATCATTATTATTGGGCACGGAGATATGGAAATGAAAGAGTACATATGTATACAATATATATTAAAAAATATCATGGGTAAAAAATGTGTTGTGAATACGAACGAGATTTAAAAGTGAACCTCATAAATTAATTTAAGTATGTGAATATAACAAGCGAATACTCCCTCCGTCCCGGATCTTGGTGTGTTAAGAATCGAATCTTCTCACCTACACGAGGCGCCCGCCTCCCTCTTCTTCATGCGTCCGCCTCACCGACAGAAGCTCTAAGCCTGTTTCTCCACAACGCGAGGCGCCCGCCTCCCTCTTCTCCATGCGACCGCCTCACCAGTAGAGGCTCCATCCCGTCTTTGTGGCCCAGCGGCCGCCTCCCCCTTCGCCGTGCGCCCGCCTCACACTGTTATCAACAGTCAGTGCCTTCGTCTCTTCCACTTCAGTTCATGAACAATCTTAAATTAAATCAATGTACCTTTAGAATTAGAATAGCCTTGAGCTCTTGTATATATATCTCTTTTCATTCAATGGAATACATAACAAAATTGCTTTCTTTTCTGTTCTCTTTTATCAAATTCTTCATGGTATCAGAGCTCGTTATTTGATTCAGAAAAGCTTCCGCAATTTTTTTTTCGTCTCACTGAAACCCTAAACCATGTCCAAATCTGGTGAGGAAACCAAAGATGAAGGTAGCATGGCAGGGGGAGCTAAGGTGGACGTAATGTCACCCTACTTCATCTCGTCTTCAGACAATCCAAACACCATGTTTGTGAGTGATCTTCTGAATGACGGGAACTATGCAGATTGGGTTGATGAGATGGGCAATGCCCTTTATGCTAAAAATAAGATTGGATTTGTGGATGGTTCAATTCCAAATCCAGGAGAAGGTACTGCAGAATTCGGCCTATGGAAGAGATGCAATGCGATGGTGAAGGGTTGGTTGCACACCTCCATGGAAAAGGAGATTCGTAGCAGTGTGAAACACGCCAAGACTGCAGAAGCAATCTGGCAGGATTTACGTGAACGATTTGGGTCACAAAGTGCACCTAGAGCCTATGAGTTGAAAAGAGAAATAACTCTCACTAGGCAAGAAAAATTATCCGTATCATCATACTACACCAAACTGAAGGGCCTTTGGGACGAGATCAATTCAATATCTCCTATCCCATCGTGCAAGTGTGATGGTTGCATATGCGATGTTTCCAAGCAACTGACTGAAATGAAGGAAAAGGAGAAGTTGTATGAGTTTCTAATGGGGCTAGATGAGAGTTTTGGGACCATTAAGACTCAGATTTTGGGAACAAAGCCAATCGTTTCTTTGGGTGTTGCGTATCACTTGGTGTCCGAAGATGAAAGGCAGAGGCAGATCACTATGGCTGGAAGGGTTACAGTAGAGGCAGCAGCCTTTCAAGCCCAAGGAGCAAATAGGCCAAACAAGGAGGACAAGAAGGAGGGAGCGCAGGTCAAACCGAAGTGCACCCATTGTGGCAAATACTACCACACAGTGGATAAGTGCTATGAGCTCATTGGTTATCCGTCTGACAAGAAGAAGAAAGGAGGAAGCAAAGCGGTAAGGATAAATGGTCGAACGGGTGGTCGAGCAACGGCGGCAACAAATACGTTAACTTAACAACCAATGACGACGAGTCCTTTACCGAGCCTATCACGCGGCAAATTACGCCAAGCTGGCCGAGTTTTTCAGCAACCAGAATAATGGTGAGAACGATGTGACGCATGCTACTGCAAATATGGCGGGTAAGATTGAAAACTTGTCCTGGATAATTGATTCTGGTGCCAGCGAACACATCACTTGTGATGACAGTCGTCTACACAACTGTCATAACACCAAGAACTCCATGCCGATCGAGAATTCCCGATGGCGATGCCATACCCGTAAAGGGTGTTGGAAGTGCAAACTCTTTACCAAATGGGTTAAAAATCGATCATGTTTTAAATATTCCGGATTTTAAATGCAATTTACTTTACGTTAGTAAATTAACGAAAGATTTAAATTGTTCACTAATTTTCTATCCGGATTTTTGTGCTATGCAGACTTAACTTCGAGGAAGGCGGATTGGAATGGGTAGGCGACGTGATGGTCTATACTACTTAGAGCCTGGTCAAAGGTGGGAGAGTAGCGTTGACAACTATTGTTAGCTCAGACACTTGGCATCGAAGGTTGGGTCATGCGGCTTCTTCCAAATCCGATTACTTTAGTAGTATTTGTGGTCATGAAGACAAAGGGGACAAGTATTGTGATTCTTGTTTTAGAGCTAAGTTAACCGAGACTTCCTTTTTCCTTAAGCACTATTCAGACTACTTCTTGTTTTGATCTCATTCATTGCGACATTTGGGGTGCCTATAAAACATCATCTCTCTCGGGTGCACGATATTTTTTGTCTATTGTTGATGATTTTAGTCGTGGTGTTTGGGTGTTTTTAATGAAGTATAAGTCTGATGTTTATCACTACTTGACCCTATTCTGTAACATGATTCACACCCAATTTGGCACACAAGTTAAAAGGGTTCGTAGCGATAATGGCTTTGAATTTCAATCACAACGAATGTTAGAATATTTTCATGGGCATGGCATGCTTCTTGAGACCTCTTGTACGGACACACCTCAACAAAATGGGGTGGTAGAACGTAAACATAGGCACATTTTGGAAGTTGCTAGAGCTCTACGTTTTGAAGCGGGTTTACCAAAGAAATTTTGGGGAGAATGTGTTTTAACTGCAACCTACATCATAAATAGGCTACCCACCAAACTTTTACAAAATAAAACCCCTTTCGAAGTCCTGTTCGGAAAAAGACCAAATTATGAGCATTTTCGTTCTTTTGGTTGTCTTGCTTATGCCAAGGATAATAGGAAAGGGGGAGATAAGTTTGATGCTCGGGGACGACCTTGTATCTTTGTTGGTTACCCTCATTCTCGGAAGGGTTACGAGAATGTTTGATCTTGAAGCGAAAGCAGATTTACACTTCTCGTGATGTAAGATTTGTCGAGACAGCTTTTCCCATTCAAGAACATGGTGCCAAGTTGCCCCGTGAAAGATTACATTGTAAGGAGAGAATTTGGCGGGAGGATGAACCTGCCGTTGTTTGACTCGGAAGGAGCAAGGTGATCCTTTGATGAATCGGCCCAGTGCTCAATCGGGTGAGCAATCACATGAACAGAGACCATCGAACAGCTGAGCCGACTCTCCCGGATGAACGGCTTATTGATCGATCAGTGTGCGGTAATCCAACTGAGCAAACAAATGTTCAACCCCAAGTTCTTGAACCAAGGCGGAGTGATCGACCCAAGAAACAACCAAAGCATCTTGAGGACTACGTTGTTACCTTACCTCGGTTCTATAGACCATCCGTCTCCGGCTCCACAATCGAATCCTCGGAGGTATATCCCTAGCTAACTTTGTAAATTATGATCGTTTTTCACCTAATCATAAAGCTTTCTTGGCGGCCCGTCACTTCACGTGATGAGCCTAAATATTATCATCGAGCGATTAAACATGTTGAATGGAGGGATGCAATGAAGAAGGAGATCCTTGCTCTCGAACAAAATGGTACATGGACACTTGAAACTTTGCCTCCCGGAAGAAAGTGGTTGACTCCAAATGGGTTTACAAGATAAAGTATAAGCCCGATGGAAGTGTGGAACGCTATAAGGCCGAGATTAGTTGCGAAGGGCTTTACCCAGTCGAGGGCATTGATTATCACGAGACCTTCGCACCCGTAGCCAAGTTGGTAACTATGCGGAGTTTATTGGTACATGCTTGACCAAGAAAGAGTGGATTGTGCATCAACTCGATGTCAATAATGCATTTTTACATGGTGATTTGCAAGAAGATGTGTACGTGAAGGTGCCTCGGGTTTGCTAAGGATGGTGACCAACGAGTGTGCAAGTTACACAAGTCACTTTATGGGCTTCGTCAAGCCTCTAGAAATTGGTATCACAAATTCACAAAGGCCCTCCTTGAAATAGGATTCCGCCAATCTCGAGCAGATCATTCTCTCTTTATTTTCAAGCGAGGTAATTGCTATGTGGCTGCTCTAATTTATGTTGATGACGTCTTGTTAGTAGGGAACAATGAAAACAAGATCGAGCAAGTCAAGTCTTACTTGGATGCAAAATTTAGCATCAAGGACCTAGGAAAACTCAAATATTTCATTGGGATAGAGGTCGCTCGTTCCAAGGAAGGTATGGTGCTTAGTCAAAGAAAGTATACGTTGGATATTTTGGAAGAGAGTGGGCTGCAAGGTGGCCGCCCTAGCACATTTCCTATGGAACAGAATTTACATCTTGCTCACTCGAATGACTCTCCTCTCGTTGATGCTCCTCGGTTTCGTAGACTTGTTGGACGTCTTCTCTACTTAAGCGTGACTCGACCCGGACATACGGTACTCGGTTAACGTCTTGAGTCGGTTTCTTTCGGCTCCGCGAAGAAGTCATTTGAATGCGGCCTTTCGTGTTCTCGAGATACCTCAAAAATACCGCAGTCAAGGGTTGTTTCTTCCATCGGATGGTGGCTTGGTTCTTGAGGCATATTGTGGCCTTGGAATTGGGGGAGAGGCTGCCCTATGACTAGGCGATCTTGCACGGGCTATTTCATGTCTCTTGGAGGTGCACCCATTTCTTGGCGTACTAAGAATCAATCCGTTGTTTCTCGTTCGTCTGCTGAGGCAGAATATCGAGCCATGGCGTCTACAGTTAGTGAGCTTCTATGGTTACGTTGGTTACTTCAAGATATTGAAGCACCACAATCCCATGCCACTACACTTTTTTGTGACAATCAGGCGGCCATTTATATTGCTAATAACCCCGTGTTCCATGAACGTACTAAACACGTGGAAATGGATTGTTATTTTGTTCGTGAACGAGTTGCTTCCGGCATCATTTCCCCATGCAAAATTTCCACTGATGATCAAGTGGCTGAACTAGTTTGACTTTTCACGTAAATTAAGAAGAGAGTATTATATTGAAAGTGTTGTGAGTGTGAAATAAAATAGGAGAGAGAATGAGTGGATGGAATAGTAAATTATAATGGTGTTGTGAGTATTAAAATAATGTAGGAGAGAGAATGAGTGGAGGGAATAGTAAAGATTCCTTTTCATTTTAGAAAATGTGTACGTAAGTTTGAAACGCCCAAAATGAAAAGTGTGCACGTAGGTATGTGACGAAGGGAGTATATAGCAAATGAGATAAGGTTAATATTATACTAAGAACTTTTTTCTTTTTCTTTTTTCGAGGAGTGAGATATTGATAACATCCTAAACGGGCAAGTGTACACATTAAGTCGGCAGCTTTTCTTTTTTTTTTAGTGCCAACAATTAATAATTGCATTCCCAGCTAGCTTGTTGCATTAAAAACTACTCCCTCCATCCCATCCCATGATTATATTTACAAATTGGAATGACACAAGAAATAAGGAAAAAAGTGATAAAGATGATGTGTTATGAGTATAGATGATTGAGTAGGAGAGAAAAAGTGAAGTAAGTGGGTAATGGTTATGAGTAGAGACAAGTGAATCCCATTTCCATTTTGAGACTTTACAAATTATTGTGGGACGCTCAAAAGGTGTCTTTTTACAGATTATCGTGAGACGAAGGAAGTACATCACAACAAGCTTTTGATAAAAATCGAGCCGTTGTAAAAAAAAAAAAAAAAAGGTAAAATGAATTCCATTGTAAAAACCACATCACAACAATCTTCGAACAAGCCAACATTTTCTTTTGGTCAATTTAGCTAAAATCAATGATCGGATACCTGTTTTGCCTTAATAAAACCTGAAATATATAAACAAACACATAAACTAAGTCGAGACTTTATCGGCGAAAGCCGTCCGGCATGAGAGTAAAATTCCTTTAGACAGAAATAATAATCAAACTAAAGGGAAAAATTAGATAATAGAATACACCTGATTTTGATATTGAGACCTCTTATTTATAATAAGGATTATGTAATTTTGATACTTAAACCTCTTATTTATAATAAGGATTATGTAGTTGAGTCATAATATTCGGAAAATGAATACTCCCTCTGTCCCGGAATAATGTGCACTTTTTTCCTTGGCGTGGGAATTAAGATAAAATGTGAAAAAGGTGATGTGTTTTGAGTGTGAATGGTTGGGTAGGAAAGAGAAAGTAGATAATGGTTGTGAGTAGAGAGAAGTGGATCCCATTTCCATTTTGAGAAAGTACAAATTATTGTGGAACGTTCAAAAGAAATCTTTTTACAGATTATCGTGAGATAGAGGGAGTATGGACTATGATTGATTAGACCGTTGTGTAATGGACTAAAATCCTTACTGAAATCACACCACCCAAATAGAATCCTGCTTAGTTAAGGGGAGTCTTGCTCGACTTATGACGAGCAGCCGAGCTCAGAGACTCTCGTGGCCCCTAAAGCTCGTGATTGAGATATCATGGAATTGTAGACAATGGCATTGCTAACTAACTGGGCCGAGCCCACACATGCTCTTGATGTGCTTGATGTCTTGGACCGAACTCAACGGCGGGTAGATTATGGATCCTGGACCCAAGTGGGCTGATCTGAACAGGAACTTATTTCGTTTCGTATAAATGTCCAAAATATTATTCATTATTTTTTATATTAAAAAAAATAGGACAAAGGGAGTATTAGAAATAATATAGAACGAAGGTATTAGAATAAAAAAATGAGAGTAGGATATTAAAATATTTGAATAATTGAATACATAGAATTTACGTGGGAGTATATTTGTAGCATTGACCAAAGTTTAAGCGACGGTCGGATTGCCAAGTGGACGAATCTGAGACTGAGAGCTGCAAGTGAACGAGCACAAGAATAATGTCTAACTTGCAAGAAACCAGAAAAGAGAAAAGATTAGAGCAATGATTTCTGCAAATTTGTGACAGCGTCCAATTCTCTCCTTGACAGATACGGCCAAATATGTTCAAAACCCTTCGCAATAACAACAGTGAAAAATAACTTCATATAAATATAAAAAAAAGTTACATATAGTAGCGAGTGACTTAGGTAAAAAAAATAAAATTTTGAGGTGGGCTGGAGCCCATCTCAAAAAAAGGCTAGATCCGCCCATGTTCACAACATAGAGTGAAACAAGTTCATGGGAATGCGAATAAATCTGGGATTGAGGAGGATGTGTATGGCTTACTTTGATTCATATGCATGCGAAATGTGGGTGCTTTGATGTTGCGCGTGGGTTGCTTGATAAAATGTCTCAGAGAGACGGATGTTATTTTGTGGAATGCGATTTTGAGTGCTTATGTTAAAATGGGTTCGAAAGGACCCTAAATTATTTTGGGACTAAGGCTTTGCTTTGAGGGGAGGGGATGTTGAAATGGGTTTGATGAAAACCAAGGCGCCGCTTGTTTGATGAAATGTCAGAGAGAAATTCAGTCTTGGAATTCTATGATTTTGTGGGTATGTTAAGACGATGGGTTGGTTGAAGAAGCAAGAGTTGCTTTTTAATATTTTTCTAATATCAACAGGCACTATTCTACCAAGTAGTAAAATGATTAACAATATACACAAAATTACAAGTTCATTAATACTTTAGCTACAAAATGGTTAAAGGTAACAACAGTTTATAAGTTCTAGTTCTTGATGAAATTGTTCTTGATTCAGGTCAATCCATACCTCTCGGAAGACCTTGACAATGAGCTCATGGTGTTCGTCGCAGTTTAAAGTCAGGTAACATTCCAACAGTTCCTCCAGCACTTCTGGTTCTCTAATTCCTTTCTCTCTGATCATCTCCACCATCGACTCTCTGAAATCTTCTTCTGGATCTACTGAACATTTCACAACAGCGAAGCTATTAAAGTTGGTCATATCTTTAACTGCTTCTTCCTTTATCATCTTCTTCGTTTTCATCCTTGCTCGCTTCATGTCTTCAAGAGCTTTGATCTTGGCAGGTGATCTTGGAGAATAAGCTTTGAATTTTTGACTCTGCTTCATTCTTCTTCTTCTTCTCTGTCGTTCTTTTCGTAAATGTAAAGATGTCTTCTGATTCTCATTCCTCGGCATTATATAATCAATTTTGTTGTTTTTCTGATTTTGCCACTTGACTGACAGTTCATCGTCAGAAAATGTATTTATCAGCCGTGATTGTATCCCAAGCAAAAGATATTCCATATCTTTTGTATTTATCTTGTAAATATTTGTAAATAGCTAGATTATTCTTGTTAGCTAAATTAGAGGTTTGTTACCTAAATTATAGGCTTGTAACTCTATTTATACTAAACATACTGAATGGAAAAGACTCACGGATTGATTCTTTGATGGTATCAGAGCTCCATCAGTCCTTAACTTTCTTAACCTAATTTTCTCTCGATTTTTCTCTCCACCTCCACTGCTCCATGGCTGAGAAAACTACTTTTCATCCTGCACTTGCAGTCACCAACATCCGAAATTTCATTTCTCTCACTCTTGAAATGGAAAAAGGACACTACTCCTCTTGGGCAGAATTATTCAAGATTCATTGCCGTGCCTTTGAGGTCATTGACCACATCCTTCCTCCCTCTGAAACCACAGAAGGCACGGCCACTCCATCTGATGAGGCCGTTGCTGCTGGCAAAACAAAGGCGACGAAGGCTTTGTGGTCTCGTCTCGATGCCATTGTGTTGCAATGGATCTATGGCACCATTTCCTCTGATTTGCTGCACACAATCCTCGAGCCTGACTCTACAGCTCATAAGGCTTGGGTTCGTTTGCAGAATATCTTTCAGGACAATAAAAACTCACGCGCTGTCTATTTGGAGAACCAATTCTCTGTTGTTCATCTTGACAATTTCTCTTATGTATCTGCTTATTGTCAAGAACTCAAAATGCTTGCTGACCAACTCTCCAATGTTGGCTCTCCCGTTCCAAATCAGCGCATGGTTCTTCAACTCATTGCTGGGCTCAATGACAGTTATGACGGTGTGGCCACCATTATTCAGCAAAGTGATCCTTTGCCTCAATTCTACGAGGCTCGCTCGAAGCTTATTATGGAAGAGACAAGGAAGGCGAAACAAGCAGCCTCTGTTTGCTTTAGGCTAGCAGTACTGACACTTCATGCTTCTTTGCCTCATCCGACGATCCTCCTCAGGCCCGTGGACAGCCCAGGTCCACTTCCCCTCTTCAGAACAAAACTGGAAACAGACGTGGACAGCAGCGAAACAATGGTACTGGTAGAGGAAAGAATAATGGGAACAAGGGTAAGGGGCGTGAAGGCAGTTCATCAGGTAACTATTCTGGCCAGAATACCCGTGCACAACAACCTTTTTTCTCTCCTTCCCAGTGGGCGCAATTTCCTCCTTGGGCAGCATGGGGACCTCAGCCTTGGTCTGCACCACCTTGTCCCTATCCCACTTCAAACTGGTCTGCCTCGAATCGTCAGCCTGGAATTCTTGGGGCTCGTCCACAACAGGCTTATAGTGCAGTTGCTCCATCCACTTATGCTCCGACTGAGATAGACTCAGCAATGCACACCATGTCTCTCCATGCTCCAGTCGAGAATTGGCTTATGGACTCCGGTGCAACCTCTCACATGACAGGATCTCAAGGTACGCTCTCCCCTTATTTTAATTTGAGCAATACTCATAATATCATTGTTGGTAGCGGACATAAAATCCCAATTCATGGTTATGGACATGTTTCTTTATCTCCCTTCCGTCTAAACAACGTTTTACATGCTCCTAAACTTATTCGTAATTTAATTTCTGTCCGTCGTTTCACCACTGATAATAATGTATCTGTTGAATTTGATCCTCTTGGTTTCTCTGTGAAGGACCTCAAGACAAAAACAACCCGCCTGAGATGTAATAGCACTGGCGATCTCTATTCATTTCCTCCCACAAATGCTTCCCTCCAGTTTCCGTCAACTTTCGCAACTTTGTCTCCCACTCTTTGGCATGCTCGTTTAGGGCATCCGGGCCAGTCTAGTTTTAATTCTCTTAGAAGTAGTAGTTTAATAAATTGTAAACCGCAGTCTATGAACTATGTCTGCCGTTCTTGTGTTTTTGGGAAGCAAATAAAATTGCCGTTTTATTCTTCTACTACTTCTACTCTCTTGCCATTTGATATTGTGCATAGTGACTTGTGGACATCCCCTATTCTTAGCTCCGCAGGTCACAAATATTATATGCTTATTTTGGATGATTTTTCAGATTTTTTGTGGACTTTTCCACTTGGCCATAAATCTCAAGTGTATTCTACCTTTCTTTCATTTTCAAATCACATTCAAACACAATTTGCAACCCGTGTCAAAAATTTCCAATGTGATAATGGCCGTGAATACGACAATAATCAGTTCAAAATCTTTTGTCACTCTAATGGAATGAGTTTTCGGTTTTCTTGCCCTCACACCTCCTCCCAAAATGGCAAAGCTGAAAGAAAAATAAGGACAATCAATAACCTTATTCGAACCATTATGACTCACTCTTCCATGCCTACAAATTTTTGGCACCACGCACTTCAAATGGCAACCTATCTCTTAAATATTATCCCCCACAAAAATCTCAAAAATAATTCTCCAACTCAAATCTTGTATCATCGTGACCCCTCTTATGACCATTTGCGAATTTTTGGATGTTTGTGCTTTCCTCTCCGTCCTTCGACCACTATTCACAAACTTGAGGCTAGGTCCATGCCATGTGTTTTCTTGGGCTATCCGCCTAACCATCGTGGATACAAGTGTTACGATCTCTCTAGTAACAAAATTTTTATTTCTCGTCATGTGATTTTTGATGAATCTCAATTCCCATTTGCTACATTGCATAATCCTTCCACATTTTCTTATGATTTTCTTGATGATGGACTATCTCCATTATTATCTCAACAACTCCAATCACAAACAACTACAACCCACAGTCCGCCTGTTTCTCCTGTTGCTTCCCCAGTAGTTACTGCCAACTCTCCTCTTCCATCACCCAGGGCAGTCCCAACCCCTCCAACTCCTGTTACTACTCCTCTTCCTTCTTCTCGGACCATGGTAACTAGGAGTATGCATGGAATTTTTCGTCCTAAACAATTATTCAATCTTTCAGCTACAGTCACTCCGTCCCCACTTCCAAAAAATCCTAAAGATGCACTTCTTGACCCGAATTGGAAATCCGCAATGAATGATGAGTATGACGCTCTTATTAAAAATAAGACGTGGGAGTTAGTACCCCGTCCCGCTCATGTTAATATTGTGCGCTCTATGTGGATTTTTCGTCATAAAATGCTTTCTAATGGTTCTTTTGAGAGGTACAAAGCCCGTCTTGTTGCAGATGGAAGATCACAACATGTTGGCATTGACTGTGATGATACTTTTAGCCCGGTTGTCAAACCGGCTACCATACGAACAGTTCTCAGTTTAGCACTTTCCAAATCTTGGCCCATTCATCAATTGGATGTCAAGAACGCCTTCTTACATGGTCATCTCCAAGAAACCGTGTATATGCATCAACCCCTTGGCTTCCGAGATCCTACTCGTCCTAATCATGTTTGCCTATTGAAGCGTTCTTTATACGGGCTAAAACAAGCTCCACGAGCTTGGTATCAAAGGTTTGCCGACTTTGTTTTTACTATTGGCTTTGTGCAAAGCCGCTGTGACAACTCTCTGTTCATCTACAAACATGGTACTCATATGGCTTATCTTCTTCTTTATGTGGACGACATCATTCTCACTACATCGTCCAATGATCTCTATGACTCTCTCTTGGCTAAGCTTGCCTCCGAGTTTGCTATGAAGGACCTTGGTCCCCTAAATTATTTCTTGGGTATTTCTGTGACACGCCACAGGGGTGGCCTCTTCTTATGTCAAAAGAAATACGCAGAAAACATTATTGATAGAGCCGGCATGTCCTCATGCAAACCAGCCCATACTCCAGTGGATACACAGCCAAAATTAAGCTCCTCTGATGGAACTTTATTTGCTGATCCTACCCTCTTCCGCAGCCTAGCCGGCGCTCTTCAATACTTAACATTCACAAGGCCGGACATCTCATACGCCGTGCAGCAAATATGCCTCCATATGCATGCTCCCACGGATACTCACATGCTAGCCTTGAAACGTATCTTGCGTTATCTCCAAGGAACGCTAAATCATGGTCTCCATATCTACAAATCTTCTTCTTTGGCCCTCGTCTCTTATACTGACGCAGACTGGGGTGGCTGCCCCGACACCCGTCGTTCTACCTCCGGCTACTGCGTGTTCTTGGGTGACAATATCGTATCTTGGTCCTCAAAACGACAACCTACTCTATCCCGCTCTAGCGCCGAGGCTGAATACCGAGGCGTAGCAAACGTAGTCTCCGAATCTTGCTGGCTTCGCAACCTTCTGCTTGAACTTCACTGTCCATTGTCTAAAGCTACACTAGTCTATTGTGACAACATCAGTGCGATGTACCTTTCGTCCAACCCCGTTCAACATCAACGTACAAAGCACATAGAAATGGATATTCACTTTGTCCGAGAAAAGGTTGCTCGTGGTGAAGTAAGAGTTCTTCACGTTCCGTCTCGTTATCAAATTGCTGACATCTTTACAAAAGGGCTTCCGCGCGTACTTTTTGATGAATTTCGAACCAGTCTCAGCGTTCGGGAATCTCCCGCTTCAACTGCGGGGGAGTATCAGCCGTGATTGTATCCCAAGCAAAAGATATTCCATATCTTTTGTATTTATCTTGTAAATATTTGTAAATAGCTAGATTATTCTTGTTAGCTAAATTAGAGGTTTGTTACCTAAATTATAGGCTTGTAACTCTATTTATACTAAACATACTGAATGGAAAAGACTCACGGATTGATTCTTTGAGTATTGCTTTGCTCCGAGATCAAGCCTTCGAAGATACAGTCTTCTTCAACAGTTCCAAGATCAATGGAGTTTGAACTATGCTGCCTCCTTGAATGCTTCTGAGAATTTATCCTCCCAGGTTTGACTTCAAACACATCATTTTCTACTGATTTTGCAGAACTCACTTTCCCTTTATCTGATTTTCTTTGACATTCTTTTCCCTCTTCCCAAATTCTTCCGCTTTCTTCTCCTGATTTTTGATGTTTCAAAACTCTTCTTCTCCTAGTTCTTACTTCTACTTTCCCACTATCTATGTTCACTTTACATCCATTTTTCCTCTGCAGGGACCCCGATTCCTTCGCCTTTCTTCTCTGGGTCACCTCTTGAAGAGGAGAATAGAGCTCATCATCTGAGTTGTACCGCTCCGGTTTCAAACTACATGATCTGCCCTTCTCACCTTTAAGTCTATCTTTCCGAAACGAAAGACTCCAATATGAATCATCATCCCGACCGTAAAACCGACCTCCGTTCCAACTATCACTCGATACCCCACTCTTAGGAGACACAGAACTTCTCTTCCCTTTGACATTCACCTCTTCCGATTCTGAACTCCTTTTAACATTCTTGAACCTCGAAAACCACGACATGGGAAAGGCATGGGAAATCAAAGATTGTGCAGAAGAAGAGGAATGAGAAGAAGAAGATGTTGGGGTATTATTCTTTTTTCTACCCCACTTCATCATTGTATGACAACTCTATTTGTTTGCAGAGAAGTGGAAAATGAGTAATTTTTGGGATGGTTTGGTACAAAAGGAGGGTTAGGAGAAGCAGTTATGGGACAGTTAGAGGGTTGGGGAAGTGGGTGTTTGTGGCCTGTTTTAGTTCAAAAGAAAGGCCCGCCATTTTCCCTTAGATCTTGTGACCACTTTACCCACCTTTTCCTACTTTTAAGTTTACACTTGGCTTTTCTAGAATGGTTGTTTTAAATTTAGGGGACCTTATGGACCTCTACATAAAAGTTTGACATCCGCCGTGGCATATTATATCGAGGTCCGTAGGAATCTGATCAGTTGTTCAAACCAGTTTTTTTTTATAATTATTGATTCAACGACTCTCATTACTTACTGATCCAACGATTGTCACGTGACTCATTATTTTAGGCCAATTGCTAATCATATGTCAATAGAATGGTAAAGTCTACTAAGTAGTGGGCCCTACCATTTGCGTAGTCGTTGGATCAACAACCGGCTAGAAGCATTTTTCAAAGGTTCGGGTGAGCATTGGGGTTGCATTTTGCTCGAGTAAGTAGATGTTCTTGAGATGTAACTTGAATTAATCACATAAATACCTAACCAAATGAAAAGCAAAAATTTGTTATGTTTTTATTTAGCAAATGGTTTATTTATAGTTAGTTTATGGATGAAAAAGATTTGAAATTATATGTTGTTGTCAACAGTCTTTTTTTTTTCTTGGAACATTGGTTTGAATATTAATTCAATATCCATCTTTTGCTTTAATCTTTAACTTTATCTTATAGGATATGGCCTTTTCTTTGTTCAATAATATTCCTTCTATTTGCTCACCATAATTCAAACTATAAGCATATATATATATATATATATATATATATATATATATATATATATATATATATATATATATATATATATATATATATATATATATATATATATATATATATATATATATATATAGGTTTTGTTAGTGATACCCACCATAAGTAGTGATCCTAACAAGTGGCTCCATTATTTTTAGGACAAAAATGTCCTCATTCCTTAAAGAACCATATATAATGATGGGGGTAAAATTGTAATCATCAAAGAGATAGAAAGAGAGAGAGAGAGAGAGAGAGAGTTAGTATTAAATAAGAGGGAGAGAAAGAGGGAGTTAGTATTAAATAAGAGAGAGAGAGAGAAAGAGTTAGTATATCTCTCTCTCTTTGATGATTACAGTTTTGCCCCCATCATACATATGATTGCTTTGATGAATGAGGGACATTTTTGTCCTAAAAATAATGGGCCACTTGTTAAGATACTCCTATGGTGAGTATCCTAACAAAACCCTATATATATATATATATAGGGTTTTGTTAGGATACCCCCTTCAAGAGTATCTTAACAAGTGGCCCATTATTTTTGGACAAAAATGTCCCTCGTTTCTCAAAGCAACCATTTATATGATGGGGGTAAAATTGTAATCATCAAAGAGAGAGAGAGAGATCTCTCTTATTTAATACTAACTCTCTCTCTCTCTTTCTCTCTCTTATTTAATACTAACTCTCTATCTCTCTCTCTTATTTAATACTAACTTTCTCTCTCTCTTTGATGATTACAATTTTGCCCCCATCATACATATGGTTGCTTTGAGAAACGAGGGACATTTTTGTCCTAAAAATAATGGGCCACTTGTTAGGATACTCCTATGGGTATCCTAACAAAACCATATATATATATATATATATATATATATATATATATATATATATATATATATATATATATATAGGGCGTTCTACTATAATCTGCAAAATTTCAAAATGAAAATAAGACTTATTTGTCATACTTATAACAATTACCCATTTACTATTTCTTACCCAACTACCTACATTCACTATATATCACATTTTTCACCGTTTTCCTTAATTCTTGTGCCCATCTCATTTGTGCATATTATTTATGAGACGTATGGAGTACTTCAAATCCGAGGTTTCTGATTTCTACCAGTGTTAGTTAGCAACTCATCTAAAAGTTTAAGATTTCGAATTGGCACGTGATGTGGGACGAGACTCAGAAAATAAATGCCAGAATCTAAAGTCAACCCTTGCTGCATATGTCCTGTTTGCTTCACAAGAAGCTGAGTTATGGCTTATTAAGCTCATTCAAGCTAAGTTATGGCCGCTCTTAATTTCAAATGGGGTCAGCTGATTCTGATTCTAAGCATCTTATGGCTTCTTCCGAACTTCGTTTCGAGCAAAGGCGATGACTACTCCACAGCACAAGTCTCCGCTTCATGGATGAACAATGAAATTTTCGGCATTCAATATCACTTCTTCCAATTATATACGAATAATTTTACTGAAAGAAGTACAAAATGAAGACATGGGTTTTGCTTTTGGGCTTGTCTTAAGTGCTACGGATTATGGCAATATATATTCTAATATCTATACGTTAGCCGTCGCGGTTGTCAGTAAGGATCAAGATGAATGGTGGCATTTGGGTGGATTGGTTTGGGTTGCAAGCAAAGAACATGTTCATGAAAATGCGACTTTAAACTTACTTGCAGATGGGAATCTGGTTTTATGGGATTCAGACGGAACTCTTCAATGGTCTTCAAACACAAAGAAGAAATCCGTTGTTGGTATCAAATTGATGGAAAACGGTAATCTTGTGCTCTCTGACACAGATAATATCACAATTTGGCAGTCTTCTGACGATTCAGAAGATATACTCCTAAATAGACAAACGCTCACGGCAGGGAAGAATGTTGAAGTATGTTGCTAACCAAAAATGTTCCTACACGGTTTTGGACTGAGTGCATGAAAACAGTGGCACACGTAATAAATAGGCTACCACAAGTAAAGTTGGGATTTGTCTCTCCTTTCCAAAAACTATTGCATACCAAGCCTACGGTAAATCACTTTAGAGTCTTTGGATGTGTATGTTATAGCTTCATACCCGATCACCTACGGTTGAAATTTGACAAGAAGGCTGTACGATGCATATTCATTAATTGGCTACGACGGACGACGTTTGTCTGTATTACTGGCGGTGAGAGCGTTGACCTGTGACGGTGAACGGCGAATGGCAAACGGCACGGCGACGGCGTTGGTTCAGACCAAGGTAGGGTTCGGCGATTTGCGTATTTGAGCTGAAGGCGTAAATGGCCGAGGAAGGTGGAGGGTTTTTATTTATAGGGCTTGTTACCGACGGACGACGTCCGTCTGTATTACCGGCGGACTCAGTCCGTCGGTATTACCGAATGAATTTAATCCATTACCGACGGACGAAACGAAAATTTTTAAAAAAAAATTCCCGGCAAATAAAATTTAAATTCCGTCGGTAAATGGGTTTTTTTCGTCGGTAAAATTCCGTCGATAAATGCCCTGTTTCTAGTAGTGAACCCTGCAACAGGTCATTGCCACGTATCAAGAAATGTGGTGTTTGATGAAGCATCATCTTGGTGGTCACCACAACATACATCGCTCCCAGACTCAAAAGAAATATAAGAGAAGTTACAAGAGAAGTTTGTGGATTAAACAAATGAAGGGGAGACTAGTCATCCTGAAGTGTTTAAAGAGCCGCCACTGGTCATAGAAGAAGAACACGAGCCAACCTCTCCAGGAGAATTTGATAAAATCGCAAGTCCATGTAGCACTGGTGTTCATAGAATAGAAGTCAAGAAGAACATCAACCAAGCTCACAAGAAGAATCTAGAGAAGGTGGTCAAGATGCAGAAACACAATAACATTCAGTAAGGAAGTCGAACCGTCAACGAAGACCAAATCCAAAGTATGCAAATGCTGCACTTACTGAAGATACCGGCATGACAGAACCTTCAACGTTTGAAGAAGCATCTCGAGATCCTAAATGGAGAAAAGCAATGGACGAGGAGATGGCAGCACTCAAGCAAAATGAGATATGGGATTTGGTCCCGAAGCCCAAAGATGTAAAGCCCATAACGTGTAAGTGGGTTTACAAAGTAAAGACACGCCCCCCCCCCCGATGGTTCAATCGAGATATAAAGCACGGTTAGTGGCTCGTGGGTTCTCTCAACAATATGTACTAGACTATGATGAAACATTTAGTCCCGTGGCGAAGATCACCACTGTTCGTGTGCTATTAGCATTTGCAACTAGCAAGTCATGGAAACTTTGACATATGGACGTTAAAAATGCATTCTTACATGGAGAGTTGATTGAGACATCTACATGGACCAACCAAAAGGATATGAAAGAAAGGATCGACCGGAGTACATGTGCAAATTAAGAAAAGCATTATTCGGACTAAAGCAGGCGCATAGAGCCTGGTACGGCAAGATTGCAGAATTTTTGGTTCAAAGCGGATATGTTCTGGCACCGCCAGATTCTAGTTTGTTCGTCAAGTCTGAACAAGGTATACTAGTTGTCGTGCTAGTTTACGTTGATGATTTGATCATCACAGGTGACGATATGAATGAGATTCGAAGGACAAGGGAGAACTTGTCTGTTCAATTTCAATTGAAGGAGCTTGGAGAGCTAAAGCCCTTTCTTGGGCTTGAAGTTGATCGGGATGAAGGAGGCTTGCTCCTATGCCAACAAAAGTATGCAAAAGATCTCCTACGCAGATATGGGATGCTTGAGTGTAAACCAATCTCGACCCCAATGGAAGTCAATGCAAAGTTATGTGCGGAAGAAGGCAAAGATCTTGAAGATGGGACGATGTATCGACAATTGGTAGGTAGCCTAATCTACTTAACCCTGACGAGGCCAGACATCGCATTTGCAGTGGGAGTAGTAAGTCGATTCATGCAAAAACCAAAGAAGCCACAGTTGGAAGTTGTAAGAAGAAAAGGCGGATATCACAAAGTAATCGGCTAGTGTGATGCACATTACGCAGGAGATCATGATACCCGACGCTCAGCGACCGGGTATATGTTTAGTGTTGGCTCGGGAGCAATCTCGTGGTGCAGCAAGAGACAATCGACCGTGTCATTGTCTACCACTGAAGCAGAGTATAGAGCAGCAACAGTGGCAGCTCAAGAAAGTACTTGATTGATGAAATTATTAGAGGATCTACATCAACCTATAGATTACACAATAGAGCTACATTATGACAATCAATCAGCTATTCGTCTAGCCGAAAATTCAGCATTCCACGCTCGGACGAAACATGTGGAAGTGCACCACCATTTCATAAGAGAAAAAGTACTGGAGGGAAAAATTCAAATGTGCCCGATCAAAACAGGGGACCAAATTGCAGATGTGTTAACCAAGAGTCTTAGTGCAAAGAAGTTCGAAGAGTTCCGAGAAAAACTAGGTATGACTACAAGGTCGAGAAGAGTCGGTGTTGAGGAGGAGTGTTAGAAATCACCACCGCCTCTTTCTAGATGGTTCCGAAAAATCATTGATCGAGAGAACTATCCGGAGAAATCTCAATATCTCCTTTCCATGTGTTCCATTTCTAAAGGTTTCATTTGAGCCCAATGCTCTAGAAGCTTCTCAATGACTTCCAATTTGGAAGTCAGCTACCTTGGCTAGAAAAATCTGGAATAAGCACTAACCGACCTTGTGCTACTATAAATAGGGGTAGTGCTCTGTTTTGGGGTGTGTGAATTTGTGAGGGTCCAAGAACAAGAGTTGTACTGTGTCTATTGTAAATATTGCTAAAGTAATAATAATATTGTACTACCTCCGTCTCAAAATGTTTGTCCCATTTGACTTTTTTATTGAACTTTGACCACAAATTTATGAGAGATTAATCATGTTCATGAAATTCTAAAAGTTGTTGTTGATAATATTATTAATGATGAATCAATAGGAATTTTTAGAATTTCATGAACATAATCAAATTGTCATATATTTGTGGTCAAAGTTCAACACAAAAGTCAAGTGGGACAAACATTTTGGGACGGAGGAAGTATTATTATTACTTGTGATTCGCCAATTCGAGTACGGAAATTCAACACTGAGAGAGATGGGGGAATCCATGTAGGCAGAGGAAACATTTGCGAGGTTCATGGACATGGAAATAGACGACGAGCGGGGTATGTGTGGGAAGATTCTCACAGGTGGTGATCGATTCTAAGCAAAGGAATCCAGCAGATAGATTGAAGCTTTACTCCACTTCAACTCGTCATGGTTGAGCGGGAGAGATCCACCGGAACTAGGTGGCAGTCTGTTGCCGAGCAGACGTGGAGTCAGGGGCGGAGCCAGGGGGGGGGCTCAGTGGAATTTTTTTTATTTTTTTTCCCTCATATTTTTTTATTATATATAATTAACTTCAAGATTAACACTAGTGAGTGGTGCGATTCAGCGGTAGAAGGGGTGAAGTTAAAGTCTTTGATGTTTCCTTTCAAATTCATGTTCAAGCTCTGCTACCTACATTTTCAATTAATTTTATTTGTCCTCCATCTTTGCTATTCTCTCTCTCTCTCCATTTCTTTCTCTTAACAGTTTTGTTTTTCTCTTTCTCCTAATTTTCTCACATTTTTTCAATCTTAATTAATTAGTTAGGCTTTTCCCATTTTTTTTATTTTTGATCTTTTTTCCTATTATCCCAAGTTTAATTAGCAAATTTGAATTTCTTTTTTGTACGAGTAATATATTTTAATAAATTGTTTGCGTTAAATACTTCAACATTATTTCAATCGTTCCTTGAATTACTTACTTTTATCATTTTTGTTAACTTTCTTAATTCTTTACATTTTTAACTAAAATACATTGTATTTCATGGATCCGACCCATTTTTTACTTGTCCGACCCGAAATTTTTTTTTTCGTGTAATCTTGCCCCCCCCCCTCGGGCAATTCCTGGCTCCGCCGCATGGAGTAACCATGTTGGCAAGGAAACATTGTGAAGCTCGTGGGTTAGAAAGAAAAGGTGAGCGAGATTTGTAAGGATGAACGTCACAGGTAATGAAGGTTCGAGGCAAGGATAACCAACAACAGATAAGTTGAAGCTGTTGAAAAAATTTGTTATATGTGAAGGAAATTGTGTATTTTCTTTACATGAATCGTTTGTCGTTTGACAAAGATTATTGTGGGTTCATGTTTCATGTTGTGAGAACATGAAAATGAAATATCTAGATGTCCAATTTGGTATTGGATAAGAAAGATATGATAGCTCAAAGTTGATGGGTTGAAAGTGTAACTTTTGAAACTTCATCAAAATATTGATGTTCCATAAATCCAAATTATTAAGGGATCAATTGGATATTGATGATGTTCCATAAATCCAAATTATTAAGGGATTAATTGGATATTGATGTTCCATAAATCCAAATTATTAAGGGATTAATTGGATACATACCAAGAGTCTTGGGGTTACAAATTGAAAGGACCTTCATATAAAATTCTAGGACTTTTGGTGGAGCTAGATGAGAGTTACACACAACAAGTAACTAGAATGTTTTTTCATCAATCTTTCCACCCTCCCTCTTGCAATTTGTTATCTTCTTCCGTTGGCCTCCTAGAGAAATATCCATGGTGATTTTGTCCAAGCATAGGGAAATTCGCCGGAAAACTTAAGTGCAAAGTTGTTCCGGTTCATCCGTTTTATCCTGGGAGACTAACGTCCATTGAAGACCTCGAGCACTCGTAGTGAGGGGGCGAATTAGTCTTAAGGAGAGTGTGTCACACACGACTCGGATTCAAGCAAATTCAAGATGACGATTCAAGGAGGTTACGGCACGGATTCAAGCAAACTCAAGACAATGAATTTACGGTTTTCTCTTTATTATTTTTATGTTGTATATTATATTTCAATTCATTGTAATTCTTTTCTCATTTGTGCTCGATTGTATAGATTTTGTCTAACAATCTTAAGACTAAATTCTCCTATTTGAGAAAGAATTACAGATTTGAAAAATTCGGTGGATCAATGACCACAAGAGAAAAGATGTAAAGAGATGGCAAAAAGAGACGGAAATTTGATGGAAAAGAAGCAAATTTCCAGCACAGATTTTCTATGACCATCTGTGGAAAAACTTCATTTCCCGGTTTGTTAACCGTTGGATCGAGCTCAAATTTGGTGGGCATGTTCCTGACTCATAGAAGAATATTCTGGACGGTGGGATCGGAAATTTATTAAGTGAAGATGGAGATAAAAATTCCAGAACAGAACAGTTGTGGTGATGCCACTTCTAGTATTTATACAATGGATGATAGATCTCTTATGGTTCATGGAAATCATAGTGAGAAAAAAAAAATTTGAAAGTTCGTTTGAACTAAATTGAGAAAATGAACGGTTAAAGATGTCATCTTTAACGTTCTTATGGTTCAAAAGAATCATATTGTGAAATGAATAGTTCATTGGAACTATGTTGAGAAAATGAACGGGTAAAGATTTAGTCTTTAACGTTACATTTTATAAATGAAAAGTTCGTTGAAACTAAGTTGAGAAAATTAACGGGTAAAGAAGTAATCTTTAACGTTAACGAAAAGTTCGTTGAACTAAGTTGAGAAGATGAACGTTGAAAGATGTATTTCTTTAACGTTGCATATTTTCAATAATCTATTGACAAAGATGATAGGGCTTCTTGAACGGAGTTGTTAAATCCTATTAGTGTCAATAGTGATAAAAGTCACAAAAATAAAAATGGAGCTTCTTGAAAGAAGTTGTTAAATTCCATTGTTGTGAACATTGAAAAATGTTACAAGAACAAAAATCATAGGGCTTCTTGAAAGAAGTTCTTAAAACCTATTGGGAGAATATGTGACTAATGTCATAAAGATAAAAACAATAAGACTTCTTGAAGGAAGTTGTTAAATCTTATTGTTGGTGATGATGACAAATAATACAAAATATTTAGAATGAAAACTTCTAAAAGAAATTGTGTATTTTGTAAATGAGAATGTGTTTTTCTCTAATTTAGAGGTGCTCCAAGATGAGACCTTTAAAGTTTTGGAATAATTAACCTTCAATTATAATTCCATTAAGGAATTTAGAGGTTTATAAATATGAGTGGTTATAAGAAATAAATTGTGTTAATTCTCCTATTGAATTAGCAATTTATTCTTAAAGTGAATTCTCTAATTAAGTTAGAGAGTTATATTTGTAACAACAAAGTGATAATTGTTGAAAATTAAAGGCTCTTTGTGTGGAGACAAATCTCTAATGGAATGTGGTTGTTCCAAATATATCGGATCACCATAGTGAGAAGTTAGAAAATTTTGTTGGCCTTGACTTTAAGTGATGGCAACAAAATATGTTCTACTTGACCACCTTGAACTTAGAGAGGTTTCTTTTGGAAGATCCTACAAAGTTGGGTGAAAATGTGATGGATGTTCAAGCCGTGAGTGTGGTTGAAGCATGTGAATTTTCTTTATCGGAACTATATACTTAATGAATTGTCGGATTCATTATAAAATGTGTATAGTACCAAGAAAATGGCAAAACATTTGTGGGAGTCGTTGAACTATAAATCTAAAATCGAAAATGCGGGTGCATTGAAAATTATAGTAATTCGCTTCCTTGATAGTGGACTCCATAAATGAAATAAAAAATCATATGGAAGAAGTGGAAATAGTATTTCATGAAAACCATGTAGAATGGATGGTGTTGAGTGAAATTCTCAAGTGATGACAATAATTGAGAAATTGCTTCCCACTTGAAAATATTTTAAAATCACTTCAAACATAATGAATGTTGAGGTGTGTGCTATTCGTCTTTGTGTTGAAAAGAGAATAGAACTTTGGAGAAAAAGTTGTCTAACATTTCTTTTGGCGAAAGCAAATGTGATGAAGCATGCCTAAATGCTTAATACAAAGACAAAGTGGGTCAAACTTGTTTGAATTGTCAAAATCATTTGAAAAGTCAAACGTGTTTAAAAAGCCCAAACTTGTTTGAAAAAGTCAAGCATATACCTTGTGTCTTGAGTGACAATTGTGATGTCATCAAGAATGAAATTCATGATGTTGGAATGAATGAAATGAAAGGGTATTCAAGTGATTAATAATGAGAATGAATCTCTTTTATGGTCAAACAAGACTTATCAAATATATGCTTGAAGCTATAATCAAGTCATATTGATGCTTGTGGGGTGAATGTTATTCACTAGATGACGGTAAAATATAAATTTTTACCTTTAACATTGCTTGCTAAAAAGCAAAATGTTGAATTTTATCTCTTTAAAGAAAAAGTTGAAAATCAACTTAATAAAGAGGTAGTGATAAAACACAACTAAATGTAGTTTGTGTATATGTTACACTAAATACTATTGATTGCAATATGGTTGGTATGCTTACAATAGTTGTGATTATAGAATTCTTGTGTATGAATTCAAGATTCAATAATGGAATCATGAAGCACTTTTTTTCTTTTTAAGAATATGTTTCCGTATAAATTAAAAGATGAGGCAAACTCATTTAAACGGATTCATGATTCAATAGAAGGAGAAGAAACTTATCATAAGGAATGATAAAGAAGAGGCATGACCTCAACATAGCAAATGAGGTAGGATAAGAAAATTCTATGGCCCGGATTTTCTAACCTCCATGATAGAAAGTGAATCACAAAGTTATAAAGAAATTAAGCTCTTTGGAAGGATCTTTGTGGAAATAGGCCATTAAAAGTAAGATTGATTCCATTTTGGAAAATCACACTTGAAAACTAGTGGATTTTACCTCCGAGTAGTAAATCACTAGCATATAAGTGAATTTTCAAAAAGGAAATGAAGACCGATGGAACAATCAATGAGTACAAGACTAGACTTGTAATTGAGAATTACAAGAAAAATGAAGACCTTGATTACTTTTATACTTATTCTCTCATCACGAGAATAAAGAGTTGTATTTGCAATTCGCATAGCAAAAATTTGAAATACATCAAATGGATGTAAATAACCTTTCTAAATGTCGATTTAGAAGAGAAAATTTACATAGAACAATCCGTAGGGTTTGTTGTATATGGCAATGAAACAAAGTGTCCACAATGTACACCATGATCAAATGGTGTTAATAATGAAAATTGGCATTATTGCTAATTTTAGGACTACCCCGAAAATGTGGGGTTGAGTATACTTTGGAAAATAATTACCTTTTCAAAAGGTTTCCCCAAGAAAACAATGAGATGTCCATATGAAGTATGAAAATGTAGGCCTACGTACACTTGTGAATGTGAGGGTGCTTTGCAAAGTAGAAAGTCCAATTACCAAATAAATTGAAATTGGTTAATAAATGAGTGGATTATGTTTCGAGATCAATGGAAATCATGGTATTGATGTCAAAAGAATTCATGGAAGTGAATAAACGATACTTTGAATGAAATAGATCGAAGTATTGAAACGGTTCATGAAATGGAACCTAGAAGGAAATGTGCTAGTTTGTGAAGCCTTGTATGACTTGAGACAGAAGTACAAAGAGGACATCAAAGGTTTGATTATGTGGATATAAACAAGAGTGACTACATCTACTTTCAGTTAATTAAATCCAAAATACGATTTGTTAACTAAGAAAAATTCTAGTAAATTTGATCATTTGATTCAAATTCGAGGAAAACTAATGGACTCGTTGTTAAACAAGTCATTAAATGGATATTCTTGATGAATTTGATAGGATCAATATAAAATCACTATGAATTCTCAGTTATGACACTCGTCCTGTATGGATAAAGCTTGTGGTAGCAAGATGTTATATTGCTAAAGTCAATTTATGATTGACATGACATATAACTTAATGTGTGTAATGGTAATCTAGACATTTATGTCTAAGACATAATACCATTGGGAATAACTACTCTCAACTAATTTTGACAATGTGAAGTCAAATGATAAACGGATCCGTTAACCAAAGGGTTAAATAGAGAGTTAGTTGAAAGTTCGATGAGTGGGAATGAGACGTAAGCCTCTTAAAATTTAAACACAAAGTGGAAAACCCATAATCTAGATGACTCGGAGATCCCAAGAACTAGATTCAATGGGACAACCTAATCGTTAAAAGACTTGCGGCGTCATCATGGGGGAACCAACCCCAAGTCCATTCCTTAGTGACATCCCGAAAGGACAAGGATAAGCTTATGGCTTTTAATGATTCTTACGCGTCAAAAATTCGAGCTGGGTAATACGGGTTACCTTTAAGAGAAATCACCTATGTGAGAGAGAAGTGGGGCCGCTTCGAGAAGAATTGTGTGAGGCTCAATTCTTAGACCCTCTCACGTAACCAGCAAAATGTTCAGGCCATTGAATGAACATAGCTATGAGAATTGAACTATGTTAGGACGTTACTTCAGTGTCAAGTATATGATCGGCTACACAATAAAGCATAACGGTTCAAGGACATC